>BPTQ01000008.1:21523489-21656847 GCA_019973895.1 Chrysanthemum seticuspe
CCTGACAAAGTTCTTACAACGAAAAGATTCATCAAGTGCTTTAAGTGATGTAATAATAGTATTAAAGCGTGCAAATCCACACGGTTTCATCTTCAGGGATAACAAATTGTACATATTGTTGAACAAGAAGATCAATTTTGATATCCTTGACTTGTGAATTTCCTTGATGTGTAACAAACAAAGATTCCCAAATATCTTTGGCGGTTTCACACATAAAAATTCTAATTCTTTACTAGGTAAAGCATTATAAAGCATCATTTTATCTTCATTATTTTTAGCAATTAATTTCTTTTGTTCATCAACAGAAATATCTTTTGTTGTAGAACTAAAATCCCCTTTAACAATAACAAACCAAAGATCTATATCTTTTTATTTTACATATGTTTCAAAACGGTTTTTCCAATAGATAAATCCATTGGTTTCAAAGAGTGGTAGTCTTTGCATAGATTGCCCTTCTTTAAAGTTTTCAGAATCCATGGATCGTTTCAAGTTTATAAAATACAATATATTTTAGAAATTCTTGAGCAACGAGGCTCTGCTACCAATTGTAGAAAACTAGAAGGGGGGGTTGAATAGTTTACCGATTAAAAACTTTGTTTTGAAACTTATTGAAAGATCAATTGATATTGATCTTAGATATGTTAGTGAAATATGTAAACAATATATAAAGCGTAGATAAGGAAAAAAACAACCAAACTACAACAAGTTGTTTATAGTGGTTCGGTCTACAAGGACTCTTTTTCCTTGCCCTACTCCACTCCCCGAGTCTCACACTCGAGAGTTTAACTTCACTAGTAAACAAGCTCCTTTCACCGGTGGAGAAAACCATTACACTTCGCTTACACTATTTCCGACACTAAGCTAAATGTCGAGCTCTTTCCAAGGGTACAACCACTCCCACACACAATGTAATTTAAGGACTAAAATACTAACCACTCACACTCACAAGATATATGATGGTTTGATACAACAATGAAGTATGAATCAACACAAGATCATACGACAACAAACACACAAGACTTCCAACTTCTTGTTGAAGCTTGAATGTGACTTGATCTTCTTTGCTACAAAAGAGATCACTAATATGATATGAAACTGAGTTAGACAGGTTAGAGAGAAGGAATGTATGAGAGTATGATAGAAAGGGATGAGAAACTACTTGTTATGGCTTTGCTATTTATAGCCAAAACACTCAGCAGGCTCCACGGACCATGGAACCCTTCAAAGGGTTCCGCCCGTGTTAAATATTGGTGCCGCCGAGGTCTGACAGCAAGATCTCAAAATCTTGCTAAAGTCAACCATATCTTTGCAAGATTGTATAAGATATGAAGAGCCCAAATCTTCACAAAATATCTAATGGAATCTTCCAATGATGCATCACATGATGTCATGTGCTTGTATTTCTATTTTTAGAAATATTAAATGCATATATAATGTTTAGTTTTTAAGAAACCAAAACATTCTAAAAACTACTATCATACATTATGATTTAGAGTAATATCAATATATGATTAATCACAATGTAAATGCTTGAGTGATGAAGATATTATTTGAAAAAGCTTGTTTAAATATCTATTAGACTTGACAAGCTTTAAGCTTTATAAAAATCAAACTTACTTTTGTCGTTAACAAAACTTAGGTAAAGATAAAAAATATAAATAACGTTTAATGACGATATTTGTATTAACAACATCTAAGCAAGAATTATGTCAGAGTCCATATTTGGAGTAGTGTGTCTTGCAGAGCCCATCGTTTTTTCTCTTTACCTAATTACCCATGGTGCTCGTGTATGTATGCGCCCGGTCTACCCGGAGTACACGTGTACGGTTAAGAGATTAAAATCCAAAATAAACCTAAAGGTGCTCACATAAAAAAAAACTTGATCTACATGACCACCCATAGGAAAACGTGCAATATTTAATTTACAATAAAACGTGCAATCTTTGATTTTTAAATGAACGAAAATGTCGATTGTTTAATATATAAATTGCTATATGATTAGCAATTAATTTCTTTTGTTCGTCAACAGAAATATCATTTGTTGTAGAACTAAAATCCCCTTTAACAATAACAAACCAAAGATCTATATCTTTTGATTTTACATATGTTTCAAAACGGTTTTTCCAATAGATAAATCCATTGGTTTCAAAGAGTGGTGGTCTTTACATAGATTGCCCTTCTTTAAAGTTTTCAGAATCCATGGATCGTTTCAAGTTTATAAAATACAATATATTTTAGAAATTCTTGAGCAACGAGGCTCTGCTACCAATTGTAGAAAACTAGAAGGGGGGTTGAATAGTTTACCGATTAAAAACTTTGTTTTGAAACTTATTGAAAGATCAATTGATATTGATCTTAGATATGTTAGTGAAATATGTAAACAATATATAAAGATTAGATAAGGAAAGAAACAATCAAACCACAACAAGTAGTTTATAGTGGTTCGGTCTAGAAGGACACTTTTTCCTTGCCCTACTCCACTCCCCGAGTCTCACACTCGAGAGTTTAACTTCACTAGTAAACAAGCTCCTTTCACCGGTGGAGAAAACCTTTACACTTTGCTTACACTATTTCCGACACTAAGCTAAATGTCGAGTTCTTTCCAAGGGTACAACCACTCCCACACACAATGTATTTTAAGGACTAAAATACTAACCACTCACACTCACAAGATATATGATGGTTTGATACAACAATGAAGCATGAATCAACAAAAGATCATACGACAACAAACACACAAGACTTCCAACTTCTTGTTGAAGCTTGAATGTGACTTGATCTTCTTTGCTACAAAAGAGATCACTAATATGATATGAAACTGAGTTAGAAAGGTTAGAGAGAAGGAATGTATGAGAGTATGATAGAAAGGGATGAGAAACTACTTGGTTTGGCTTTGCTATTTATAGCACAAACACTCAGCAGGCTCCACGGACCATGGAACCCTTCAAAGGGTTCTGCCCGTGTTTAATATTGGTGCCGCCGAGGTCTGACAGAAAGATCTCAAAATCTTGCTAAAGTCAACCATATCTATGCAAGATTGTATAAGATATGAAGAGCCCAAATCTTCACAAAATATCTAATGAAATCTTCCAATGATTTCAGTGATGCATCACATGATGTCATGTGCTTGTTTTTCTATTTTTAGAAATATGTAAATACATATGTAATGTTTAGTTTTTAAGAAACCAAAACATTCTAAAAACTACTATCATACATTATGGTTTAGAGTAATATCAAGATATGATTAATCACAATGTAAATGCTTGAGTGATGAAGATATTATTTGAAAAAGCTTGTTTAAATATCTATTAGACTTGACAAGCTATAAGCTTTATAAAATTCAAACTTACTTTTGTCGTTAACAAAACTTAGGTAAAGATCAAAAATATAAATAACGTTTAATGACGATATTTGTATTAACAACATCTAAGCAAAAATTATGTAAGAGTCCATATTTGGAGTAGTGTGTCTTGCAGAGCCCATCGTTTTTTCTCTTTACCTAATTACCCATGGTGCTCGTGTATGGATGCGCCCGGTCTACCCGGAGTACACGTGTACGGTTAAGAGATTAAAATCCAAAATAAACCTAAAGGTGCTCACATAAAAAAAACTTGATCTACATGACCACCCATAGGAAAACGTGCAATATTTAATTTACAATAAAACGTGCAATCTTTGATTTTTAAATGAACGAAAATGTCGAATGTTTAATAATTAAATTGCTATATGATTTTTAAATAAAATGAACGAAACTGATTATTTGTGATCTTTGCCATGATTTAACATTTGTATATGTAGAAATTTTTATGTTTGTTAGGTTATTTGATTTCTTCTTGACAAGGTCTCCGCAACCAACTAAATAGTGTCCAAAATAACTCTAATAAAAAAAGAAGACATTGACGTAAATAAACATTACATATAGAATATTAAACCTAAACATACGAAATAAATACGTAAACATTCAACAACTAAAAACAGTATCTTTGTCGAACCCTTAACCATGTTTCAACCTCTTAAAACAATCCATTTATGATAATACATGGTCTTGCTGGTATTCTTCAAGCGGCGATTCCCCGCAAAAATTCAAACATCAAGGAAGGTGGCCCCGAATATTGTGTAGTGCCAACACAAGAGTATGTAAGAAAAATAAATGAGGATGTCACTGAGGATGATCATTTTATGTGTGGGCCATGGCTAAGCGCGGTTCATTATCTTAATGTTTAAGGTTTCATCTCAACTGGTTTTCTTGGCGATATAAAAAACTATTGCATAAATGAGAAACTTGAAAATGTTGTAGCTGTAATCAAGGCTTGTACGGTTTATTATCTTAATACTTTCGGGGATGTTTGGGACTGCTTATTTTTCTACTTATGCTTATAATAAAGAAGTACTTATAAGCTATAAGCCGCTTAGAAATAAGCGCTTTTGGAAATATTGTTTGGATTTTCTCATTTTGTTAAAGTTGTGATATAGACAGAAAAAGTTATTTTGCAGGTTTTCCAGTTTCTATTTATTCAATAGTTTTTTATATCGTCAAGATGACTAGCTGCGATGACACCTTCAGCATTAAGATAATGAACCGCGCTTAGCCATGGCCCATGCGTAAATGATCATCCTCAGTGACATCCTCATTTATTTTCCTTACATACTCTTATGTTGGCACTACACAATATTCGGGGCCACCTTCCTTAATGTATGAATTTTTGCAGAGAATCGCCTCTTGAAGACTACCAGCAGGACCGGGTATTATCCTAACTGGATTGTTTGAAGAGGTGGAAACATGGTTAAGGTTTTCGACAAGGATACCATTTTTATTTGTTGAATGTTTACGTATTTATTTCGTACATTTAGGTTTAATATTCTATATGTAATGTTTACTTACGTCAATGTCTTCTTTTTTTATTAGAGTTATTTTGGACACTATTTAGTTGGTTGCGAAGACCTTGTCAAGAAGAAATCAAATCATCTAACAAACAAAAAATTTCTACATATACATATGTTAAATCGTGGCCAAAGATCGCAAATAATCAATTTCGTTCATTTTATTTAAAAATCATATAGCAGTTTAATTACTCCGTATTAAACACTCCACATTTTCGTTTATTTAAAAGATCAAAGATTGCACGTTTTCTTGTAAATTAAATATTGCACGTTTTCCTGTGGGTGGTCGTGTAGATCAAGTTTTTTTTACGCGAGCACCTTTAGGGTTTATTTTGGGTTTTAATCTTAACCATACACGTGTACTCTGGTTAGATCGGGCATATCCATACACGAGCACCATGGTTAATTACGTAAAGAGCAAAAGAGATGGGCTCTGCAAGACACACTACTCCAAATATGGACTCTCACGTAATTTTCATGGCATCCAACCATTATGATGAGACGAAAAAAATGGCTAGACCCAAACAACACCCCATGAGGGCTGCAAATACACCACATAAACAAACAAAAACACAACTAGGGATGAGCACGGTACCAAATTGGTACCAAACTCGTACCGAATTAGTGGTACCAATTTTTTCCTAACATGAAAGGTGGTACCGGTACCGTACTGGACGAGATTTCGGTACTGAAACCGGTACCGGTACTCGGTACCGGGATATCGGTATCTACCGGTTCTTCCTGTTTTATGTTAAACAAACAAAAATTACAAGAAAATGTAGCAAAAAATAATATGACAAAACATGCATTTTCAAGTGATATAATTTAGCAACTCGTACATGTCAGACTATAATTTGACTATTTATTTGACTTATTATTATTTTAATTTTAAGTAATATTACTTTTATAAGTAATATTGTAAGATCAATCGCTTGAGCTTTACTCGTAACCATCACAAGACTAAGATGAGTCTACGTATTCACGGCATTTTATTTTTCTAATAGTCATATTTTATATGAACTATTGCTATTTTATCATCTTTACGTAACTTTTGTACTTTTTATGCATTACGCGTATCTGAACTAATGTCATTATATTTTAACAACGTATACGCACGCCGTTAAACTTATCAAGCATCTAATATACTAATATAGAGTATATAAATAAGTTTTAATATTTTTATAAGTATTATATTTTAACGTTACCCGGTTTTAAGTTTCGTGATTTAAGGGCTTACCATTAGTATTTACCGGGACCAAACTATACCCTCTAATCACTAAACTATCATTATATTATAATACTAACACTAGATACACAAAAATATTGCATCTTTTATCCCCTTGTGCCATGCCATTCTCATGCAAACGCATACATGTCATTAGTTTATGACACTTTTTCTTAATCATTAAGTTACAAAGATCTTATCTCATTTTATAAACAAGTTAGTAAGAAAAAACTATTTTTCTCTTTTCCTTTCTGTTGAAAGTTCACCATCAACACCAAGTTCACCAATCCATCAAATATTTATTAAATATCTTACTTATATATTGAAGATCATAGATCCTTTTAGTTAGTTCTTGATTCTTTTCACCTAAACATTTATTATGAAAGATTAACAAGGGTTTGATCAAGAGGTGTAGGGGCTGAAGTAAGAGGTTGATTACAAGATGGTATAAAGATTTATCAAGTTTGGGTAAAGATTTAAGACAAAGGTTAAATATTGATTGGAGATTAGAAGGGTTTAGGATTAATGTGTTCTTGTTGTACATGTAACTTTTCATCCAAATCCTTGTAAGATTTATTATTTATTTCTTGTTATTTTCAATATAGTTGTAATATAACTCTGTACTATATTTATTTTTATGATATTTTTAAGACTATATATGTGTTTAACATTGTACAAAAGGTTTAAACAATGAAAACAAGCTTAAACAAGCCTTAGGTAAGCTTTATGAATCTGAATTCTGAAACAGCCCCAAAGATTGGAAATTCTGAACAACTCAGTGAGTTATGACCTGAGGTAATTAGATAGGGTAATAGAGCTTTGTTTTGTGGTCGTTTCGCCGGGTGGTGCACCTCATAACTCACCCTGATGAGTAAATAAGAGCCAAAATGGCGAAACATGTCAAAATTTGCATACCAGATTTCATTCGGAAAAATCTCATAGTTATGTTCATTTTTGGTAGTCGGCCCAGTTTTATGAAATGTAGCTAAGACATAAACTTGAAGTTTGGCGAAAGCCGCGCATCAAAAAAAGTTTTAGAACTCAACTTATGATCGTTTTGGCGGGACTGAATGTGCAGCCAAAGTTTCTACAATGAAATACAAGTGTAAATTTGTAAATTAACTTATGATATAAGTTAATAAAGACTTTAGAACACCTAAGTATGATAAATATATGTAGATACAGTTCTTAGGACAGAAAAACCAATTGATAATAATTTAAAGTTTAGGAATAAAGTGTTAACCAAGTCGAGATAAACAAATTAGTAATAACCGAAAATTGATAGGAGTATTGTTACACTTTTATGTAAACACCGAAGTAGTAAAAACTACTATTGGAAAATGACTTATTTGTCATTATAAGAGGTTAAATTGATATTTACGGGATAGTTGGATTAATAAAAATTATATACACCCGAACATAGGATAGCTTACCAATGAGGCTTGTCATAATTTTAAAACTTAATAAAAACTAAACTTATACATTTTTGTAAACTTACAAAAATGTGTAAAATGTCAAAAGTATATAAATACTTTTATTAAAGTTATTTTGTACTTTCTCGTTATATATCTAAGACGCGACTATTTAATTTTTAGGTCGTCGTTAGAAGCTCACGACTTCTTGATCTACGTTATATCATTGTAATCCGCTGCTAATCACGACTGTGAGTATTCACAGCCCCTTTTTACCGCTTTACTTATTTGGGGTGAAATGCATGAACATAAATTTAAATTGTTTTCTCTGAACTTGTTGACATATGTTAAGAATTAGAAAATTCAGTCATTAAAGTGTCGGTCACCTCAAGTATATGTATTCATTAGAAAGCTCGTAGTCGTAGTTATTTTATATTAGTAAGAAGTTAGTTAAGTAATACCGTGGAGGACGGACGGGTCTTTACCCACTGTATGCCTGATCCACAGCCCGTATGAGGCGTTTATTGTAAGACACTATAAATACCCTCTACCTTCCAAGGTAGAGGGTTGGAGCTTTCAATACTATTTTTCTTTGTTTCACATAGTTCCCAACTCTCTTCCCTTTCTCTCTCTAACTTTCTCTCTCTAAATATTGTGAACGCCCCATATGGTTTATGGTTTGATATGTTTGTGAAATCCTATATCTTACAATTGGTATCAAGAGCAATGGTTTGATCACTCATCTTTCATGCTCTTTGTTTTGGTGGATTTCATAAGGTTTTTGGGGTTATAAGTGTTTAGGAGAGTTTGAATCATTTGGACAAATTCTAGTGTTAAAGTTTGAATTTTGATTGTACTTTTGTGTTTAGGATCATCATATGTGTTTAGGTTTTGAACTGGAAGGCTTAAATCATTGTGGTTTGGTTGTTCTTGATTGATAAAGTGGTTGTTTTTGAAAGTTGTACGAAGCGAGTTGAGCCACGGAGTTGAGTTTCTTGGAAGCGAGTTGCTTTGTTATTGGAAGCGAGTTGGTATATGCAACTTGGCTATTTAGCGAGTTGACTCTTTATGCGACTTGGGTTCTAAGCGGGTTGTTTCTTTAAGCGACTTGAGTTTTAAAGCGACTTGGCTATTAAGCGAGTTGTATTGTTTGCAAGTTGGTGTAAGCGACTTGGTGGTTAAGCGAGTTGTCTATGTATGCGACTTGGCTATTAAGCGAGTTGTTTCCTTAAGCGACCTGAGTTTTAAGCGACTTGTCCTTTAAGCGAGTTGACTGTTTAGTGAGTTGATACCAAAGCGAGTTGACTATTAGCTACTTGTCTATTGAGACTTGTCACTTCTTCATATTACATTTTTACGGTTGTTCTTTTGGTTTAGTAAAATCCCGTGAAAGAATCTATTTCCCGGTTTAATCAAAGAATAGTAAAATCCCGTAGAACTTGTAATCATGTCTAACAACGTGCCTACTATCGTTTCTTCTGTAGCTGAGGATGTTCAAGCAGCTGGATCAGATACTCGTCCACCTATGCTTGACAGAACTGATTATGACTCATGGGCTCAAAGAATCAGGTTGTACTGTTTGGGAAAAGAAAATGGGGGTAAACATTCTCAAATCAATTGATGAAGGACCTTATCAGATAGAGACCACAAGAGACATAATTGATACTGCTTCAGATGGAACAATGATCTTTGGATTGGACAGACCAAAGACGTATGATGAGCTCAGTGATAAAGAGAAAAAGAGATTCGATGCTGATATCAGGGCTTCAAACATTATACTTCAGGGTCTTCCAAAACATATCTACAAGCTTATCAATCACAACACTGAAGCCAAGGCGGTTTGGGATAATGTCAAGATGCTTCTCTCGGGTTCTGAATTAACTAAGGAAGACAAAGAATCACAGCTGTATGATGAATTTGAGCACTTTAAGATGAAACCTAAAGAAAGTGTCTATGAATATTATGTGAGATTCGACAAGCTTGTGTATGATATGAGGAATATCAAAATGACCATGCCGAATATTCAGCAGAACTCAAAGTTTGTGAACAACATGAATCCCGAATGGCACAAATTTGTCACCTTTGTGAAGCTAACCAAAGGATTGAAGAACACCAACTATGAGCAATTGTATGCCTTCCTTCTTCAGAATGAGAGACATGCTATGTTTGAAAGAATGATTCTTGAACAGGTCAAAACTAAACAGGGAGAAACAAGTTCATCAAATGATTCAACAGCATTCTACACCAATGTTGGAATTACCACCAAAGCTTCTCAAGTCATACCCACTGGTAATGGTAGTTACAAGCTCATTCCTGATCCAGCATACAAGCCTCCAGACTCAAAAACATTCATGGAAAACTTCATCAATCAACTGTCTCTCATGGTTAGTCAAAATATGAATTCCAACCCACACACCAACAATAACCTCAAAAATGCATCCAATCCACACAATCAAGCTACTGTCAGAGATGGAAAGGTTTTGGTGCAACCAGTTCAAGGAAGGCAATATGAACAGGGAATAGGTGGAGGTTATGTGGCAAATCAGTATCGGGGAAAGAATGGTAATCAAGGACAAGCAAAGCCAATTAAGTGCTACAACTGTGGTGGTGATGGACACATAGCAAGGAACTGCACATCTCTAAAACGCCCTCAAAATGCAGAGTACTTCAGAGATAAGATGTTACTTGTGCAAGCTCAGGATAATGGAGCTGTTTTGGATGAAGAGGAATTACTGTTTCTTACTGAGGGTAATGCCAAGACATATGATGCAGATGTGGATGAGCAGCCAATTCAGGAGATAGGTCATAAACATCAGAATGCCTTTCAAGTTGGAGACTGTGATGCATACGACTCTGACGTCGATGATGAACCTACTGCACAGACAATTTTCATGGCTAGCATTTCTCCAATGGTCTCTCCAAAGGTCTCATCATCACAGCAAGTTGGTCCATCCAAAGAATCAATCATCTCAGAGGTATTAAAACTATATGATGTTGATCAGCAAAAGATACATGACAAAGTGCAATCACAGGAAACTTGTGACTCAGATATTGCTAATATAGGTAATAATAATATTGTCCCATATGATCAATATGTGATCCAAAGTGAGAGTGTGATTGAACCAAGTGATGTATCTTCTGCAGTCAATGATGACTATATTTTTGATGAATACATTGCATGTGCCCCTGATGATTCTGTTACCTCTGAACTGAATGCCTATAAAGAACAAATTGCTATTTATGAACAACGTGCTAAGTTTGAGTTAACTACCCGTGAGCAGGAAATGGATGACCAAATGGGTACAATTATTAGATAAAGTAGTTTTAGAGAAGAAGTGTTAAAACAAGAGTTAAACTCCTTACAAGAAAAGCTTTCTAAAACTGTTAAGCAAAAGCAAGAGCTTCAAGAAAATGTTAAAGTGCTTAAACAAGAATTTAACGCTAAGGAATCAAAACTTTTGAATGATTTTTCTAATCTAAAAACTTTGAAAAACAAGATTGAAAATAAGTTATACGTACAAGGGAACACCATTCAGACTGATCACATGGTCACTAAGCATAGAGTTTTAAGCGATAAGCATAGTATTCCCATTATTAAGGAATCCAACCCTGAGTATGGTAAGAAAGCTAGAGAAGCACTGAAGGTAATTTATGATGGCAATGAAATCCTTAAGCCTAGACAGAAACCTAGTTGCGCTGAGAATACTGAGGAAGATAGGCAGTTAGAAGAAGTCACTAGAAAGAAGTTGGATAAAAAACTTAGGAGCCCTTCATGCATAGAAAAGAAAATCAGTTATAAAACACCCAACTATGCTAAGGATAATTGGATTGCATTTAACAAGTTTAGACCTCAAACACAGCTGACCCCTGAACAAGTGTTCTGGAAAAAGGATACGGACATGAAAAAAGCTGATGAGCTTGTTGTACAGAATCCCCCATGTAGGAGAATACTTCCTGCCACTTTATATCCCCCCAATACACCAATGCATTTAGTTCCTAGATCTATTCCCACTAAGAGCAAGACCTTAATCAGTCAGTATGTTATTTATCAATTATTTTTTGACTTTGAGAAGACGTGTAAGAAAAGGATCACACCTACTGGGATAACTGAAGGGGAGAGGGGTTTTGAGCAAACTAAAGAATGCTATTTAACTGAGGTCATGCCTTTCTTTAAACAATTAAAAGGTCAATTTGAGAGTCTTAAAAAGGGAATGGATTCAGATATTAAAGAAATAGAAAAGGAATTTGATGCAATGATTGTTGAGGTCAATGACTATGAGCGAGAATCAAAATATAATGAGATTGAGAGGAAAAACTTGCATACCTTAAATGAGAATCTAATTTCTGAATGTATCACTCAAGATGTGTTTTACACTGCCACGAATTGTTCAATTAATGCATCTCAATTTCATGAATTATCTTTGTTCTGAAAGTCTCCCATGAACGTATCATTGAGCTTGAGAAAACCAACTCTAAATTGCATGAAAAATTTGAACGGGATGATCATGATAACCTGGTGAAACAGTTTTCTAAATTGGAAGTTGAGCATCTTGCTTTGTAATTAAAATATCAACATCTAAAAGAAAATAGTTAAAACCTCAAATATCAAGACATCCTTGGATTCTCCTGAATTTGATGCAGTTTTTGAAATCAGCAAACGTGATGAACAAATTCGAGCTCACTGTAACACAATCAGAAAAATGAGAACCCAAATTTCACAATTAAAGGGTGAAAAGAACAATGTGACAGGCTCCCAAATGCCTCCTCCTTTAGATTCTCAGAGTCCTCAAACTTTTCATCTACAAAACTTGGTTAATGTTCTACAAAAGGAAAATGAGAGTTTTCTAGAAGAAAATGAAAAGGTGAAACATCACTTAAAGAGTTATATGATTCAATGAAAGTCACTCGTGACAAGAATAACGAAAAAATAACTTCTTTACATAAGGAAATTGAGAATCTGAGGAGTCAGGAAAAAGGGAAAATGCCACTTGTCTTCAATGAGAATGTTGCATCAAAGTCATCTGCAGACTCTAAATACACTGTGACTGTTAAATACATTCCTCCTCATCTTAGGAATAACGAACTTGTATTTCATAATTATCTTGCTCGCCTTAAGGATAGTCTTGAATGTCTCCTGTGAGATTGTAGAAGAGGATTTCATAAATAAGCCACTTGATAGTGAAATTAGGTTTACGTGCATTCAGGCCAAACGATCTCAGGAGATGTTAGAATGTTTAATAGCAACATGTCCTAAATCCTTAGGTGCGAAAGGTAAAGCTGTGATGCCTTGCTCGATGCCTAGTGATAAGTATGCAACTCATTCTATGCCTAGTACTAAGCAAGCAAACTCTAGAGTAGCCTTCAAATAGTTCAAATCCCTGCACTTCTAGTTCAGGAAGGCAAAAAGTAGCAAAACCAACTAATGTTCCAATTTCCCTCTATAGGAGTAAGAAGTGACATCAAAGCAAGCGGGTCAAAGCCACAAGGCAACACAAAGAATGATAGGACCTTGCATGCTAGGAATGTTCAGTGGAAGAGAGTAGAAGATCACCTTAGGGAGAATTTGAATAAAACGAATCGTGTTGATTCTAGTGTTAGCTCTAAGCGTACTGTAATCAATGCGAATTCTGCTACTTTTGGAAAACATGTAATGATGATTGCGTGGTTTCTGTTACTAATCTTGAATGTGGTGTGAATGATTTGATTAATGCTAGTTAAATGCCCTGATAAGATAGTTAATGCAAAAAATTAAGCTAAGAAGGCTAGAAAGCAATGGCGGAAGAAGGTTAGAAAACATTGGAAACTCACAGGAAAGAAATTTAGTAACATAGGTTATCAATGGATACCTACTGGCCGCAAATTCAATCTTAATGAGATGTGCCCTAAATTATCTAGATCAATGCCCATTAGAAATGGATGCCTACTGGTAGAACTATTCCTTTAAGAAGGGAACATACTTTGAATAGGTCTAATATGGACATTAGCACTGCATCTATCCCTGATAATTCCATTATTTCAACTTCTGATGTGGGTGTTCCAATCACTGTTACTAACCAAATGGAACTCATACTTGCATGGAGATCACAATTATCCAGTTATCCATTCTTGTCTGTGTTCAACTGCAGATCGTTCAAATCGTTCTGTGGTACCTGGACTCAGGTTGTTCCAAGCATATGACTGGAGACCGTTCGCGGCTCATGAACTTCGTGAGTAAATTCATCGGGACTGTTAGATTCGGGAATGATCATTTCGGTGCAATTATGGGTTATGGAGATTATGTTGTTGGTGAAAGTGTAATCTCCAGGGTATATTATGTAGAAGGTCTTGGTCATAACTTATTTTCTGTCGGTCAATTCTGTGTTCTGATCTTGAAGTAGCCTTCAGAAAACATACTTGTTTTGTTAGAGAACTTGATGGTGTGGAACTTTTAAGAGGAACACGAGGTTCAAACCTATACACCATCTCTATCAAAGATATGATGAAGTCTTCTCCAATTTGCTTATTGTCAAAAGCTTCTAAAACAAAGTCATGGTTATGGCATCGTCGTCTCAATCACTTGAACTTCGGCACCATAAATGATCTCTCCAGAAAGGACTTAGTTATAGGCTTGCCTAGACTAAAGTATGAAAAGGATCATCTTTGTTCAGCATGCCAATTGGGAAAAAGCAAGAAGTATGCCCACAAACCCAAACCTACAAACTCAGTTATGGAAGTTCTTCATACCATTCACATGAATTTATGTGGACCCATGAGAGTGCAGAATATTTTTGGGAAGAAATATGTGTTAGTTGTGGTTGATGATTATTCTCGATTTACTTTGGTTAAATTCTTAAGGACAAAGGATGAAACTCCAGATATCATCATCAAACTTATCAAACAACTGCAGGTTCGACTTAACAAAACTGGCAGACTCATCCGAACATACAATGGAACTGAGTTTGTTAATAAAGAACTTAGTGACTTCTATGAAAGTGTTGGAATCAGTCATGAAAGAAGTGTTCCACGAACTCCTCAACAGAACGGTGTAGTTGAAAGAAGAAATCGAACTCTTGTGGAAGCCGCAAGAACAATGCTGATTTACTCAATGTTCCAATGTTTCTCTGGGCTGAAGCAATTGCCACTTCATGCTACACTCAAAATCGATCCGTTATTCACACTTCTCATGGAAAAACTCCATATGAACTTGTCCACAATCGAAAACCTAATCTTTCATTCCTTCGTGTGTTTGGTGCATTGTGTTATCCAACTAATGAGGGCCAAGACTTAGGCAAACTTAAAGCTAAAGCGAACATTGGAGTATTTGTAGGATATGCACCAAGCAGAAAAGGATACCGAATCTACAACAAAAGACCCGAAATATCATGGAAACAATTCACGTTACGTTCGATGAGCTGACCGGTTCAAATGGCTCCTGGACAACCCAGTTCTGGACCCGCATCATCAGGTAGTCCCCATCAGTTCTACTCTTGTATACGATTCTTCGCCGAGCAACTTCTTATGTACCTCCTTCAGAAGATGACTTGAAGAAACTGTTTGATCAAATGTTTGATGAACACTATGAGCCAATGGCTAATGATCTGTCAATTCCATCAACAGAGGCTGCTTCTATCCCTGTCAATGAAGTTAACCCTTCAGTTTCTATGTCTTTAAGTCAAGAAGCGCCTACTGCTGATCACTCTGTCTCATCAACAAATCACCAATCATAGAGTGTACATCATGGAATTGTTTCTGGCACCCTTGATGGAGAGAATCCCTTTGCTACTCTTGAAGATGCCCCCTTTGAAAACATATTTTCTCCTGAATCATCATCAGAACCATCTTCATCAGGAGAAATCAACTCTGCTACTTCAGTTCCTCAACAACAACCACACGAACACCTTAGAAAATAGACATATGATCATCCATTGGATAACATCATTGGAAATCCCTCTCGTCCAGTATCCACTCGCAAACAACTTGCAACTGATGCCTTATGGTGCTTCTTCAACTCCGTACTATCCAAAGTCGAACCAAAAGATGTTAAAACTGCCATGAATGAAGACAGCTGGTTCAATGCCATGCAAGAAGAAACTCATGAGTTTGATCGACTAGATGTATGGGAATTAGTACCTGCTCCTGACTGTGCTATGATCATTGCTCTAAAGTGGATCTTCAAAGTAAAACTTGATGAGCATGGTGATGTATTAAAGAACAAGGCTCGATTGGTTTCAAAAGGATACCGTCAAGAGGAGGGTATTGACTTTGAAGAATCATTTGCTCCAGTTGCTCGTATCGAGGCAATCAGAATCTTCTTGGCTAATGCTGCAAGTAAGAACATGGTAGTCTATCAGATGGATGTAAAGACGGCTTTTCTTAACAAAGATCTTAAAGAAGTCGTATACGTCTGCAAACCTGAAGGTTTTGTAAATCCAGAGCATCCTAATCATGTCTATCGCTTGAAGAAGGCTCTTTATGGTTTGAAGCAAGCTCCAAGGACTTGGTATGATACGCTATCAAAGTTTCTTCTATCTACTAGATTCAGCAAAGGAGCAGTTGATCCGACATTGGTCACCAGAAATTCAGGCAAACATTTAATCCATGTTCAAATCTATGTTGATGATATTATTTTTGCCTCGACTGACCCCAATGAATGTGACCGTTTTTCAAATGAAATGGGTTCCAAATTTCAAATGTCAATGATGGGACAAATGTCATTTTTCTTGGGATTACAAATTTCACAAAGTCCCGAAGGCATTTTCATTAATTAATCTAAATATGCAAATGAGATTTTAAAGAAATTTGGATTTGATTCTTGTTACCCTGTTGACACTCCCATGATAGAGCGTACTAAACTGGATGAGGACCACTCAGGGATTATGGTAGACCAAACGAAATATCGTAGTATGATTGGATCCCTGATGTACCTCACAGTCAGTAGACCAGACATTTTGTTCGCTGTTTGCATGTGTGCTAGATACCAGGCTAAGCCTACCAAAAAGCACCTTGAAGCGGTTAAACGGGTCTTTTGGCATCTCCAAGGAACCATCAATATGGGACTTTGGTACCAGAAGGACACCGGTATGTCACTAATAGCCTATGCAGATGCTGATCATGCAGGATGTCAAGATACACGTCGAAGTACGTTTGGAGGTGCTCAGTTTTTTGGGTGATAAGCTTGTGAGCTGGTCTTCTAAGAAACAAATGAGTACTTCGATATCCTCTACAGAGGCTGAATACATAGCCATGTCATCTTGTTGTGCTCAAATCCTATGGATGAGATCCCAGTTATCTGACTATGGCTTTGAATTTAACAAAATCCCTCTGTATTGTGATAACAAAAGTGCCATTGCTCTCTCATGCAACAACGTACAACACTTAAGAGCAAAGCACATCGACATTCGACATCACTTCATTCGGGAACAAGTGGAAAAAAGTGTGGTAGAACTCTACTTTGTGAGGTCTGAATACCAGTTGACAGACATCTTCACCAAAGCTCTTCCTAGAGAATGTTTTGAGTTTATCCTTCCACGACTTGGTCTAAAGAGTCTACAACCGGAAACACTCAAACATTTTCAAGAGGAAGACGAGGAGTAAAGGTCTTTCTTCATCTATCTCTTGTATATACTTATTCAAAAAGCAAAATACAAAATTTTAAAACCCACAAAAAGAAAATAGAAAAATATAAAATTTTAAAAATCCATAAAAATTAGAAAACTTTGAAAAATTCCTAAAATTATTGTTATTGTGTCATGTTTTTTTTTCGATATCATCTACGGACTTTGTGTTGACATTCAAAGAATGGCACGGGTTTTTAGATGTTCTTCAAATGTACAAATTTTGTAAAAAAAAAAAAAGTGAGGCGGAGAAAAATAGTGGTTTATTGTCATTTCATGCAGTAACCCGTTTTAAAAAGAAAGAACAGGGCCATGCTTAATCTTATTTTTTTTCAAATCTCATGCTCTGATTCTTAAAACAAATATTTGTCCCCAAAAAGACAAATGTTTTCTTTTCAAATATTTTTCCGTCTAATGATTCTTCTGAAAAATATTTGTCATCTAATGAAAACAAAATTGTTTTGAAAATACCTCGTACTCTATTATTCTTGTAAATCAACTGTGCTTATCATCTGTCAAAATCTCTATCTCTCAATCAACAACTTGTGTCATTGATTGAGGGGGAGAATGATTTCAATCGAATTAAAAGGAGTATTTTTAAACAATTGGCACGTAAATGAGCAAGGTTTACTTTTGGAAAAATCAAAATGAACAATGTTTTATGCAATTGATTCAAAACCTTTGCTAATGTTATGTTTTCAAAAGATACTCATGCATGTCTGAGCAATAGAGTTTAAAAGTCTGAAGATTTGATCCTTATCGGTTAAATGTTCTCATAAGCAAGTCACAATTCTTCTCAAAAGCTTTCAAAAACAATTTAAATCTATAAAGATCACAAATTTCAAATGATTTGAAAATTGTGATCGGGGGAGAATTTGTGATTTAAATTGGATTTAAACTGATAACTCGATAATTGGTTTTATAATTGTTTAGCAAACTCTCCTCCATTCATGTGCCAAACGATTTCAAATTTTCCATGCACATGTTAATGGGGAGCATCTATTTTAAACCAAAAAGGGATTGAAACGTGATTAATTTATTCCAAAGTGCAGGCTTTCTCTAATATTTGCAAAACTCTTTCAAAACTCGATGCACATATTGAGGGGGAGCAATTTTTTTATTGAAAACCACATTCTTTCCCGAAAATATCTTTAACTGTATGTGAATCACTGATTTTTGATCGGGAAAGTAATGTCGATATTTTTAGAAAATATTTACCAAAAGAAGTGAATTCTTCCTCTTGCCTCCATGTGCCAAAATGGTTTTAAACATATGTTGCACATGTTGAGGGGAAGCCGTTTTTTCTAAAATGTCAAAAACAATTCAGGTACAAAATGCCTTGATAATATATCACAAGTATCTGGATTGATTTTCAAATGGGTTTCAATTGGTTCCAATGGCAGATGAACAATACCAAATAGACCGACCAAACTTAATTTATGTATGGTGATATAAGGATGATAAGGTTAGGTATTAGTTCCCATGATCCGCCATAACCGGAGGGATCTACCCAGGGACAATCCACTAGATAGTGTAGAAGTCCTTAGGTATGATGAAAAAAGGAGAAAAGTGAGATATGGGAAGAGTGCGGACTGAGATAGAACTAGAACTGGAATAAACCCAACAAGGTCCTAGTTATGAAGTCTCGGTAAGCACTGAAGGGGTTGAAGAATGAAAAAGAATTGAATGAGGAAAGGGTGAAAACAAATAGCCCTCCAATTTCTCAACCTTAGGGCAGAAACCGGGTTCAATACATATGCTACTGGTTGTTACTAAGGTAACACTGGTATTGAAGACAAGACGTCATGGACCCAGTGACGCACTGAACTACATCTTCCCAAACTACTCAAGTTCCTCTTAAAAGGAATTGTTTCATTCTCACAAGGGAACCGACATCATCTATCGACTTTCTCTTAGAGATGGTTGATATTGAAGAAGGAGACCCTCTCCCTAGTCTCCGGAATAGGAACCAAATGTGCACAATTGAGTCTAGAGCCTTGAGATCATCAATAAATCTCATTAAGGACACTGTCAATGAAGACTCTCTGTTTCACACAATGTGGAAAGAGAGAATATATTTTAAGAGTCATACGCATTATCCTTGTGGTATTGCCAGAACATCTGAGTGATATGCAAACATATTCACAATGAAGATGGAAAGCCTTCTAGAGCCAACATCAAACAAGCTCTTGGTAGGTGGCATGTGAGATCTATCCAATAGATCAACCATGTGACAACTGGATAGAAACGATGGGGCGATTCAATCTTGAATCAACCTTGGTCCAAGAAAACGATTGACGGATACCTTTGAAAAACCGGTCGTTGTGCTTAAAACTCTTTTCTCTAGCACATCGACTGTGTATTAATATTTCAAAAATAAAAGGTGTTTATGATTGATAATTGATTTTTCTTTAAAACCTTCGTTGTATTGCAAAAACACTTTATTTTGAGCAGTACACGATTGTTTTTCAAATCTCTTTTCATCAATCAGTGAATTTCAAATTCGCTGGTTCACTCCGTGTTGTCTTCTTTGAGACGTTCCGGTTTGAGAACAGCTAGAGCAGCTGCGAAACCCTGTCAAGGAGATTCTTCGGAATTATACCTGATCACAGGCAATACTTGGACTGATCAACGGGGAACCGTGGACCGTGTACCGTGTACCTCAATTCAACGAAAGTGATCAAAGACACTTTCGTGCGCTTTATTGCTAACTGTTGTATGTAGGTACACCCGACGTTTGCAGCTGATCATAATGGAGAAGTCAATCCATAGCCGCATGCTCACACAACACATTCATTTCAAAAGAAATCATGATTAGTGCATCAATGACTCTAATATTTTCACTCTATGCTTCTGCTACGCTGCTGCAAATATCATGAATCAACTAAAGCTTCCGCTACTCTGATGAAAAGAATTCATGATCCAGAATGTGAGCATGTCGGTCCACTGTCACAACATCACACAAATTCAACACACCACAATGGAAGAGTCAGAGATTTATTCAAGCTGGTGATCTCAAAGCTGGCTAAAAACTCATCATCATGTGGATCAGTTAAAGAACTCCACTTGAATTATCCAAACATGGAAAATATGAAGAATCAAAGACTACGAGCTTCTGAACAAAGAACCTAAACAAGAATTCAAGAACAATCTTATTGTAATATCTGTTTGTATTCTGTGTAAATTGAGGTGACCTCCCTTAGGGGGAGATTGTAAAAGAAATCATGATTAGTGCATCAATGACTCTGATATTTTCACTCTATGCTTCTGCTACGCTACTGCAAATATCATGAATCAACTAAAGCTTCCGATACTCTGATGAAAAGAATTCATGATCCAGAATGTGAGCATGTCGGTCCACTGTCACAACATCACACAAATTCAACACACCACAATGGAAGAGTTAGAGATTTATGCAAGCTGGTGATCTCAAAGCTGGCTAAAAACTCATCATCACGTGGACCAGTTAAAGAACTCCACTTGAATTATCCAAAACATGGAAAATATGAAGAATCAAAGACTACGAGCTTCTGAACAAAGAACCTAAACAAGAATTCAAGAACAATCTTATTGTAATATCTGTTTGTATTCTGTGTAAATTGAGGTGACCTCCCTTAGGGGGAGATTGTTAGGAATTAGAAAATTCAGTCATTAAAGTGTCGGTCACCTCAAGTATACGTAATCAGTAGAAAGCTCGTAGTCGTAGTTATTTTATATTAGTAAGAAGTTAGTTAAGTAATACCGTGGAGGACGGATGGGTCTTTACCCACTGTATGCCTGATCCACAGCCCGTAGGAGGCGTTTATTGTAAGACACTATAAATACCCTCTACCTTCCAAGGTAGAATGTTGGAGCTTTCAATACTATTTTTCTTTGTTTCACATAGTTCCCAACTCTCTTCCCTTTCTCTCTCTAACTTTCTCTCTCTAAATATTGTGAACGCCCCATATGGTTTATGGTTTGATATGTTTGTGAAATCCTATATCTTACAACATATTATGAACCTTTGACTTATATTGAACCCTCTTGACTTAATTTGAACCCTTTGATATATTTTGAACCCTTAGAGTTATATTGAACTCTCTTTTGACTTGATTTGAACTATTTGATATATTTTGAACCCTTAGACTCTTAAACTTAATTATGAGCTTATGACTTGTTTGAACCTTATGGACCGTACGTCCTTGACCTAAAGTCTCCCATGTTTGGAGTAGCATAAAGTCTCCCATATTTGGAGCAGCCTAATGTCTCCCTTGTTCGGAGCAGACCTTGACCTAAAGCCTCCCATGTTCGGAGCAGCGTAAAGTCTCCCATGTTCGGAGCAGTGTCGAGTCTTCCATGTTCGGAGCAGTCACTATGTGATAGTATATAATAGTTGTTATGATGGACTGTCCGTACAAACAGTGCATTCGCATTGTAAGTCCCCGATTGGTTTGCCGTTCGCACTCCAATTTATACGTACCATTCATACGGCCTCCTTGTGTGGGGCAGTAGGTAATATGGATAGCGCTATTAGAGGTCGGCCAACCTCTCTTTCCCCTGTCTACGGAATGCATATTATTTATTTTTGGGGCTTTGCCGCATAACTTTATTATATATGAGGCGTTATTATTTGATATGACCACGTGTGCTTGACCATAAATGGTGCTATCTGTTACGCAATGGTTTGTGAAAACATAGGTTGCAATTCTTGTATGGGCAGGAATGGGGTGGAAACGAGCCGAGCCGCTCGTGAAAAGCTCGGGATCGGATCGGTAAAAAGCTCGAACGAGCCGAGCCTAAACGAGCTCGAGCCCGAGCTCGAGCCTAAGTTTGGGCTCATTTAATAATCGAGCTCGAGCCCGAGCTCTATACAAAAGGCTCGTTTAGGCTCGCGAGCCTAAACGAGCCCTAGAAATATATACGTATATATATTTTCTATACGTATAACCGTGTTAACGAGCTCGAGCCTTGTGTTAACGAGTCGAGCTTTGTGTTAACGAGCCGAGCTCGAGCTTGTGAAAAATTTCACGAGCCGAGCTCGAGCTCAAAGTGTGAGGCTCGAAACGAGCTCGAGCTCGAGCTCGAGCTTTTTATACATAAACGAGCCGAGCTCGAGCCTAAACGAGCTCGAGCTCGGCTCGGCTCGTTTTCACCCCTAGGCAGGATTTGCAACTGGATGGTTTGACAGAGCCTTTGCCTTTGGAACATTCTCAAAAACTTTGGACTTAACTTTATTGTGAAAATATATCTGAACTCTTTCTCTAAAAAGACTTTCATATTATTTAAAACGTGTTTACTCACCAACTATTTTCATAGTTTACCCGTTTTTCTCATGCATTTCAGGTGATCAAATGTCGTTTTCTATGACTGGAACTTTGAACTATGAAGTAACACCTTCAGTCGACTTCCGCTGCTAGACTGATTTTGGGGGTGTTACATATAAAATCTCGACGTCGCACAAAACACAACAAACACTTAAAAAACACAACACCAAGATAGTGGTAACATACAAACGTTTCAGAACTTATAAAATAGGTCCGTCTTTAATTTTTGAGAGGGTTTATGAAGGATCTATAGTTGTCACAATAAGTTTTTCGGACGTTTAATTTTTTTCTTTAGGTTTTACATGACTATTATTTTTAAATAGAACGGCCTCAATGGGTGTTTGGATATGTTTTTTAATTCAAAAACTTGACTACTTAAATTTCGTGAATTTTTTCGGTACTTTCCGATTTGGTACCGGTACCGTATTAGTGGTTCCGGATTTTTTGGCTCAATTTATGTTTATAAGGATTCGCTACCATTTTGATACGATACCGATATTGGTATGGTTCGAAACCAAGATTCGGGTCCAAATGCTCATCTAAACACAAGAGATATTTGTTCCTGACACAATTCTATACAAAACGGCAACCACATTTAGGGTCTGGTTCCTAGATTTACAAAAAAATTATCTCTCAGTTACTTCTTTTATTGGGAAGATCCACAAAAAAAAAATTATCAATAATTGCTACCATAAATCGATACAGTTTAGGCTCGTCCTAATCGTGACCGGAGATGATGACCCAGGTCACCAGGTGCCACATCAGTTTTCTCTCTCCGACGACCAGACACGACCAAGTTGTCACAGTCGATGACCAAATAAAAAAAAAAAAAAAAAAAAAAAAAAAAAAAAAAAACAAGAAAGAAAGAAACAAAAAGTCGGTCGAAATATCACTCGATATTCGGTTTTATGGCTTGACGACCGATGTTATGATCGGGTGCCACAACCGAGTTGACCGATGTCAACATCGGTCGAGGCTTGTAAATTGTGGTGACCAACCGATTTGGAATTCTCGATTGGGACCAGCCTTATTTGTGTTTATACATAAAATTACTTCTTTGTTTTAAGGTTACTCTAATGATCAAGTTCTTCTATCCAATCATTTATGTGCATTATTTTGGAATAAAAAAAGTGCTTATAATAAATCAATAGAGAAAAAAAAAAAAAAAAAAAAAAAAAAAAAAAAAAAAAAAAAACTCATGGAACATGCATGAGGAGTGTTGTTATCAGTCACAATTCTTCACAGCTTGATCCAGATATTTTAGTCGACCCTAAGTGTAGTCATTCTCAATTGTTTCGGTCCTTCAGTTAAAGCTTCATCAGGTTTGTATTGATTCACCGTTGCTCACCACTGATGACACATCAATGGCACGTTACTTTTTCCTTCTTCACAATTGCCTGACCAATTTCTCTTGTTATGTTTCAATTGTGACGACACACATGACACATACACTTTAATAAAGAAAAAAAAAAAGTGAAAACTTGTTTGTGGTCTGAACAACGAATCGGAGTGTTTGACAAATAGGTAGTCTAGCTAAATGTGTAATACTGTTTGTTTGTAAACACACCTAACAACCCTTTTTTTTTTTTTTTGGTATTATGATTTGCTATGCTTCTCCAACAAGAATATAATGGGACCTTAAATGTTAAAATGTTGAACAGGAATAGAAAGACAAGTTGTACTAAAAACATGCATGTGTAGCTAATTAAGTGTACACTTTGATGGGCCATGAGTTTTGCTTTATATTTGGCACATGGGACACAAGAGAGCCTCACCTTTCATTGACAAGATTGGTCAGGTTATTTGATTGTTTTAAGGTTTTTAATGTCGGGCCGTACCTCAATGGATTGCAATGTAGAACTAACTACTCATGGTCGGACACAATATACTCTTACGATTGTTGTAAAAGTATATGATAATATTTTGCGGAATTTAGATCAATAAAAGTCGTTCATGGAATATTTAATTTTTTTTGTCAAATGGGAGATTAAAAAAACATAAGAGAACAATGGTAGAAAAATGTAGCTTTGCGCTTCTTTAATCCTTAAATGGAATCTTATCATACAATAATTAAGTCACTTACAAACACCTTATACCACAAATCTTAAAAAACGTCCGATCATTTTTTATCAGCAAGAAGAAGAAGAAGTTAAACGCCCTCTACATGCATTCGATCAGGTCAAAGTTAGACTAAGCATATTGATGAGTTTCACAAGCTGGCAGGTGATTTAGCAGCTATAGCTATATCGGATGAGGATCATATATCATTGTTACTCACATCTTTACCATCGTCTTATAGGAATTTCGTGGAGACTTTGTGGTATGGTTGGGATACTTGGAAGCTAAATGACGTGCTCGCGACACTTAAATTTAGGGAGCATTAAAAGATGACGGGAGACAAAGGGTGATGGTGGTGAATAGTTGTATGTGAGGTGTAAATATAATGAAAGGTATATGCAACATGGTAAAGGTATTGTGCGATCAATGTCACATGGTTGAAGCAACATATTAGGTAATGACATGCTCGCGACACTTAAATTTAGGGAATTTTAGAAGATGACGGGAAACAAAAGGGTCATGGAGGTGAAAGGGTTGTATATGATGTGTAAATATGATGAAAGGATGTAACATAGAAGAGTACCAAGTCATAGTTAAGGTAACAACCAAACATCGACTCTCTCTCTTTCTCTCAAGTTGGCGACTTAGGAGAAAAACGGTAATCTTAAAACTATTCCAATCTTCCTTGTTTTTCTTCCTGATTCATCAATCATTAGTGATGCTTAATAATTTGTAATTGGTTATTCATATCCTAAAGCGTCTCTATTATTTATTAATATTTAATCGTCAGTTTGTTCTTGGTCGATTATGGTTTTGTGCGATTAGGGATTGTTCAATCTTTCGCTATTTATTGATGTGGTTATTATTGTTCGTGTGTTTCGCTGATGTAGATTACCATACACCCTAAACGAGTTCCTTATTTCTTTCCATTATCGATTTGGGTGTGCTAGTTTGAACCCTGAGTTCTCGTGCAGGGTTTCTGATGGATTTGCAAATAAACCATGATATTGTTTAGGGATTCTAATCTATTCTGATGTTCATGTGAGGCTTACAACGATCTTACAGATTGGTGGGTTGTTGTTGGTTACTAGCTATGTAGGGTTGTGTTGGTTTAATCAATTGGCTTAAGTTACGTGGGGCTGTATGGTCAGATTATAGAGAAAGGGTTTTTGAGTTCGAAAGGAAAGGGGAGTGGTACGATTGTCAAAGAGATGGAGTGGTACGGGTGTTAAAGAGAAGGAGAGTTCGTTGGTGGATGACCTTGCTAAGGTCAATAAACATGTTAATGAGACTCCTAGTAGTTCGTCTACTGTAAGAAAGAACTTGGAACAACATTCGGTCACTAATCATGTGTTGAACACGCTGGTAAACTCGGGAGAAAAACCTAATGATGAAAGTAACATTGAGGAAGACACGAATGTCTCATTTGATGCTAATATTCGAACCTATGAAAAGCTAATAATGGAAGTAAAACTTGTGTTCTTGGATGATGATGGAAATCCAATGAAATCTGGAGGGAAAACTCAATCGTGTGTTCATGAACCTAACCCAAATTCGTCTAATGTTCCTTCAAAGGTAAATGAACTATCTGGTCATGATGCTATTAACACGAATGGGGACTCAACTTTTGACTCTACTACGAAGCCGGTTTCTTGTGCGAGTGCTACAAGTTCTGAAATGGGGGAGACTAAAGCCAATTTTCATCCTTTGGAAGCTGAGAAAAAGTGTAATGATACCGATCTTGCTATCCCTGTTAAGGTTGTTGAAGTTGTGAAACGTATGTTTGAAAATACTCTCTATAGTTATTTTATTGGTAAAAGGATTGCCTTCTCGGTTGTGGAGTATCATGTACGAAATGCTTGGGCTAAGTATGGTATTACAAAGGTAATGATGAATACAAAAGGGTTCTTTTCAAATTTGATTCGAAAAAGGGCGTGGAGGATGTAATAGAAGGTGGTCCATGGATGATTCGCAACATGCCTATAATTCCTAAACCATCAATGATTAATACAGGCTTATTAAAGGAAGATTTAACCTGTATTTAGGTGTGGGTTAAACTTCATGACGTTCCTTTAGCCGCATTTTCTTAAAATGGATTAAGCCTTATTGCGATGAAGATTGGTTATCGAAAAATGCTTGATTCCTTTACGAGCACAATGTGTCTGGAATCTTGGGGTCGTAGTAGTTTTGCTTGTGCTTTAATTGAGATTCGGGTTGAAGATGAGTTATAGGAAAGTTTGAAAATTGCTATTCCTATACTTGATGAGTCGGGGTTTTCTAAAGAAATTGCTCGAGTGTAAGCTACATCGGTGTAATTCATGCAAGATTTTTGGGCATACAATTGATCAATGTCCAAAAAATGTAGTTGTTTCGGCTCCAGCTGTTGAACGAGCTGTGGGAAGTTCGCATGATGGTTTTCTAGTCGTGGGTAATACGCGTAATAATGGGAAGAATGATAATGCGAAAGGTGGCTCGAAGGCTGGTCTAAGTGTGGGGTCCAAGCTCTAATACTAACCAAAGGAAAAAAAATGACTACTTCTAAGACTCCTGGCACGTCTAATGTAGGTAAGGATACTGGTAATGATAACATATCTAAAGGTGGTAAGGAAAATGTTTTGTGTTCCAAGAATGTAGTTAATACGTCGAATATATATGATTTACTATTGAATGAATTTGACACTTATTTGAGGAGAATCAACCAACTGTCAAGGAAACTGGAATGAGCAAAGTGCAAGAAAAGGTGGACACTAGTGATGATAGTGAGGGTGAGGTAGAGAAAGTTGATAATGAAACCGGAAAGTGTCTGGCGATGGGAAGTGGAAGTGGATTTGGGACCAAGAGCTTGTATGATCAATATAAGAAAATAGTGGATGATGATTATGATCCATATGATGATGATTTGTATTGATCATGGTATCTCTGAAGATCAACAGGTTTTCTGTGACGCTTGAGATATCAAGGTTCGCAGTCGAAATAAGAAGTATATTTGATGTTATGTTGAGTAAATTTTAATCTAGTCATAGTCGTATCTTCGTTATAGAAGTAGTTTTGCTTTTCCACAGGCTATCTTAAGCTCCGTACGGGTTGGTGAAGTATAGTGAAGTATATTTTAACAAGTATGTCTCCTTTTCTCAGGATTGGGGTGGAGAATTTCCTAGCATATGATTTAATGGCCATTTTGGAATGCATGTTTCGCAAATGGGCATACAAAGACTTGGTGCATGCTATAAAAGCTGTTGATTTTGGAGTCGTCACAGATTTATGTTAGTCTTATCGCCTATATAACAGGTTGAGATGTGACATTCACCCACATCCGTTGTACTTAAACGTTTTTGGAGTAATACATTACCGGGGAAACCATTTACCCAAAAAAAGGTATATGTAACATGGTAAAGGTAGTGCGCGATCAATGTCACGGGGTAGAAGCAACAGATTAAGGTCTAATATGTTTTAGTCTGAGGAACCTTTGAAGAAGGATTTTCCCATGTATATTCACAATAATCTAAAGGTTTTATCAGGAATGAAGGTTAGGTATCCGGTTATGAAGCTAACGGGTATGACAGTGTTGATGTGACGATTACTATAAGTTTTGAACAAGAGGCTACTAGGTTGATTTTGAGGATTATGACGGTGGCAGTGTATTGCTGGGTGATAGCAAGGACTACCATGTACGGGAGACGGGTAAGGTTCGAGTACACATGAGGGTTGGGCCGAGTTTCGTTATAGAGAATGTCAAGTATGTTCCAGAATTAAGAATTAAGGTGAAACTTCATATCGCTAAGCACTCTTGAAACTAAGGGTTTTCCCGTGAAAATGATGTCAAGCAATTCAAGGTTATTAAGGATTCGTTGGTGTACTATTAGAAAAAGGAGGTGTTAGTGCATATATACCTGGACGGTGACGGTCAGACATTGACAAGAAAATAGTAGGGTAGGACACAATTAGGAGAATGAATGGGTGGAAGACCGTAGTGTAAATTTGAACAACAAAAGAAAAGTAGGATTGTCAAACAGGTGTTTTAGGGACACAATAACGAAATGGGTTGGTTGAGGAGATGAACATGATACTCTTGGTTGTAAGACCTACTATTGGATTTTTTTCTTACTATTTTATTTTTTTTATTTTTTATTTTTTATTTTTATTTTTATTTATTATTATTTCTTTTGCAGTTCAAATATTTAATTCTTAAAAAGATAATGATTTTTGAAGGATATATTGAAATGATGAAAAAATATATCCAAATATGAGAGCTCAATGTCGCCTACATGGCAAAATTAAGCTTTTTTATTCACTAATAAAAGTGAAAATTGAAATGATTATGGTCCATATATGATTTAATCATGTTATTTTTTTTAAAGCAAAATTACGCATGGCCGACTCATTTAAAAAATAAAAATAAAAATAAAAAATTAAGCTTAAGTTTTAGATAACACTATATACGATTAAACTATCATTTAAGATCATTTTAGAACAAAATATTCTTTATATATCAAGGGATCAATCTACATCCCTCATTTTTATTTGATCTAATGGATAAGATTAATCTCAATAATTTAAAAAACCCACTTTCATCATTTTTATTCAAATATTAATATTTTTCAAACCGTTAATTGTTAAGCGAAAAAAAATATATCATTGCGACGAGCATTTAATTATCTTTCTATAGATAGGCACTTTAATATACTTTCGACAAAAAAATTTTCATATTTGATTTTACATTAATATCATATGTGATATTACATATCATATATGATTTAACACTAATATCTGTGATATTCAATTTAGTGTTTAATCATATATATATTTTTCATGCAAATTTTAGTAACGTAAAAAAAAAAAAAAAAAAGACGAAAAAAGGAGAAAAAAATGATTTTTTTTTCTTTTTTCGAAAGTATATCAAAGTCCCCGTCTATAGAAATATAATTAGAGGAAAGTACCAAAAAGTGCCAAAATCTTTTTGGTAGTCCTCTTTGTGGTCAAATTTTCACTCAATCTCCAAAATGGTCATGCGCAACCACTCGACTCCGCAGCTCCACCCAAAATGTGACACGTGTCCCAACTACCAATACACAAGATAACCTCTCTTATTGCGCAACCGCCGGCTACTCAACCGGCGGCTTGCGCAACCGGCGGCCACGATGTGACATAAAGGTACGTTGTACTTTTTGCTTTTTGTACTTTTTTAAAAATTAAAATTTTTTTAAAAAAAAAACGTAATTTAAAAAAAAAACGTAAAAAAAAAAAAAAAATTAAATTTTAAGAAAAAAAAACGTGATTCTTTTTAAAAAATTTAATTTTTTAAAAAATTTTAAAAAATAACGTAATTTTTTTTTTAAAAAGTAAATTTTTTTTTTAAAAAAAAACGTAAAAATTTTTTAAAAAAAACGTAAATTTTTTTTTAATTTTTTTTAAAAAAAAAACGTAAATTTAATTTTATAAAAAAAACATAAAAATTTTTTTAAAATTTTTTTAATTTTTTTTTAATCTCACATTGGCGCTACAGTAGTTTTGTACTTTTTTTTTTTTTTTTACTTTTTGTACTTTTTGCACGTGGATAAATGCAAGTCGAGTAAAAGTAGGTTGAGTAGCCGTCGGTTGCGCAATTTTGGTGGTTATTTGGGTAGAATAAAAAGTAAAAAGTGTACTTTCCTTATGACACGTGTCACATTTTGGGTGGAGCTGCGGAGTCGAGTGGCTGCGCATGACCATTTTGGAGATTAAGTGAAAAATTGACCACAAAGGGGACTACCAAAAAGATTTTGGCACTTTTGGTACTTTCCTCATATAATTATATGTTCGTCGTGAAGGTGTAATATTTTCGCTTAACGATTAACGGTTTAATAGATATTTAAATTTAAAAAAATATGTAAAATAATAAAATGTTTTTAATATTAACCATTGATTTCTTTTTAGATGGAGGGTGAGGATGAGTCCTATTTTATGTGAGAAAAGTTTGGTATGTAAATTAACTCTCCCTTTAAACTATAAGCCTTTAAAAGTGACTAATCTTAACTCTATTATAGACTCCAAAATTTATAAGTTTAACAAATATCCCATTTTCTTTAAACATTTAATAAAAGACAACTTTTATTATTATTATTATTCTGTTATTTTTATTAAATTGATCATACTATTCAAAACTCCCTAAACGTACAGGTTATGAATATCAAGCTGAAGCATATGCGTTATTACGTTTATGAACGAGACCTGTATTAATTGAATTAGTTTTGTATAAACTTTAATTCTATAATATAAATAAATAAAATAAATAAACAATTAAAAAGTAAGATTTTCTTAAACTTTGTAGTTGCAACCAAAAGTTATAATCCAAAAGTAATAGATAACTTAAAATATTTATAAAATTATTATGTGTACATGCCCGAAGATATATAAATATCATCACAACTACACGAAATTGTAATAAAAATAATGTGCAAACTTTATGCATTTCGCAGTTAAAAGTCTACAAACCTTGAAGGCATATCAATGCTCGTTTACAAATATTTCACCCTTGTAACCACGCACGGACATAATTAACCACATAAAAATCTGAGCATTAACGAAAGTCGAAAACATATTAATAAAATACTGTTGGACATACATCCATATATAGTTACCAGTTGCTTCACTGCTCGGTTACAATACAAAAAGTGTAGTGTGCAATTCTATCTGAAAAAGACTACCACCTCGAAGGGACTTCGATCAGGTACGAAAACAACTTCTAACATGATAAGAAAGTACTTGGTTATTTGATGTATCAACCAAACCATATGATGATTTAAAAATAATGTTGAAATGTTTGTTACGTAAATCGCTTGTATCATTTAGTGGCAAACAAACGTGATGCCAAGAAGGATTTATTGCTCGCACGTTATAACTGGAATAAATCACTATTGTATGCAAAAATAATGTCGATAGAAATGGCAAAGTAAAAGCCACGCACAAGTGAAAATATAAAAATTATGTATGGCATATAAGTTCCAAAGGGAAAAAGAAAGTGGTGCAAAACTAAAAGGGCAAATGTAAAATCATGTAATAAGGAAAATGATATTTTTTTTTACAAATTGTTCCTACTTATCCACTTACTCACAGGATCCTAACAAGTGACAAAATTGACGGCTTGAATGCAGAGAGAGAATGATTGAAAAAAATATATAATATTATTGTGTGTGTGGTAGAATTAGTAAGAGAATATTGTATGAGGCTTTAGCAACGCTAATGTAATAAATAGTAACTCCTTGTTCTACCTCACATCTCTTCATTGACTGTATTATTGCTCGGAAACTTTGGTCCTCGGTAGTTATGACGTGAGGTCTCTCGGATTACCCAAAAAAATATGGAAAACTTGATATCGTTTGCGGAAAACTCAAAATTTCATTCCTTAACCAAACAATGCTACGACGTGGTAATTCAAACGACACTAATGGTCATATGGAATTCTAGGAATCAAGTTTGTTTCGACTCTAAACCTTCTAGGAAAGATACTTTGGATGGTGAGATAAAATCATTATCTCTCTCTTGGATTTGTAATAGAAGTAAACATTTTCATCCTTCTTTGGATCCATTAGGTTTCTAATCCAATCTCTTCTTGTAACATTTTATTGTAATGTTCTAGCCTCTTGCTCGCTTTTAATACAAAACGTTGTTCACAAAATATCTATAGTAAAGAAAGATTGCCAAATGCCTTTACATGTGGTCATGATTAGGGGTGTCATTCGGGCTGACCCGACCCGAACCCGACCCGACCCGAACCCGACCCGAGGCAATTCGGGTCGGGTTAATCGGGTCCAAAAATATATTCGGGTCAATCGGGTCAACCCGAATTGACCCGAGTTCTAAACAAGGTCGGGTTCGGGTATATTTTTTTAGCCTTGACCCGACCCAAACCCGACTAACCCGGTTCAACAACACTTTTACAATGTAAAATACTCGGGTTGACCCCAAACCCGAATTAACCCGACCCGATTGACCCGACCCGAGTTGACCCGAACCCGAATTGACCCGACCCGAGTTGACCCGAGTTTTAAACAAGGTCGGGTTCGGGTATGTTTTTTATAGCTTGACCCGAGTTGACCCGACCCGAGTTGACTTGAACCCGGCCGGGTCAACCCGAATAACACCCCTAGTCATGATGTATGATGTTTTGTTGGGTCAAAATTTGACACAATTGTCTCTCATAAGTATAGAAAACAAAATAGTTTAATTCACTCACTGAAGAAATAATAAGTGTTTAACTCAGTGATAAAGAAATTAGTAAGTGTTGTATAAAGCTCAAACAACAACAAGCTTCAGAGACGTCGAATACCAACTGAAAAAACACTTTACCTGAATGATGCGGTGTCAGTGAGTAAAATACCCGAGATACAAACAACATCAAAGTCATTGAGATCCGACAAAGTCCCTCAGACTCTGAATACTTTATCTCTGAAGATTGACTTGAAATATGGGCGGTAACTTCCCAAAAGCAAAAAGCAAAAGGGAAGTCCAACAAGTACAAGAGTGGTTACCAAAAATGTGAATAGTTGATTTAATTATTCACTAAAGTAATTTGATGTGAAGCTACATATAGAAGACCATGTGAAAAGATGTACTCTTCCACTAGTTGCTTGACACCAACCTAGTGTACACATGTGACTTTACTTTTTACCCTCTTATGAAAAGACAAGGTCTGTAATGGAGATAATTAGGGATTCTACACACAAAAAATGATACAAATGTATTATAGTTGATAGGGTTATCCTCTCCTAAGAACACACTAAGCTAATATAGCATGCTAGTGTTATTCATATTAGGAGAGTTTTATTTGTCACTCACCCGGGATAGTGTTCTGGAATCATCCTTTGTAATTTTTTGATTCATTTCTAATAAGAATTATAAACGTTGAAAAGTACAAATGATGTTACTAGTTGTCAAATAGGTATTAGGTAAACCTTGTTCTTATTTTCTTAACATATTCATGTTTTCTTCAAATCTTTGGACCAACAAGTGGTATCTGGATTAATATCATAATCCATATCCGTTTGAAGGACTACTAATAACATTCGAGCAAGTCAAAATTAAAGTGTAAGAGCTTCATAAGTTGCTACTGCTGTTGCAACTTTTGACGGTTTTGAGGGGGGAATACACTTAATTTTGACTATAATACAAAAAATCCACAAACAAACAAAAAACCCACTTAAATTTCGATATAACCAACACATACAAAAAATAAAGTCATCTTCAAAAAGAAAACCAGTAAACATAAAAAATCATACCCCAAAAACCATCACACACGCACACAAAAATTAAACAAAAAAACAACATAAAATCACAGATCAAAAAACTTTCGATCATCATGTTCATCACTAAACTCACCAAATCACTTACCCCAATTACAAAACACACAAATAACCCTCAATTTATACCACTAAAACCACACACTCATCCGTCGGTACCCTTCCGATAGCGAAAACAACTGCGGCGATTACATCTCAGATGGCGGAAGTGATAGTCAGAACCACAAAACCCTAATTACAACCACCAAAATCATTAATCGTGAAATCCAAATCGGTACTATCAACAACAACCCAACGACAATAGTGGCTATACCACGAATGAAAACAATTGTGGGCTTCAGGTAAGAAAAGGGAGGCGGGTAAGATGGTAAATGGGTTTGAATCGGATTTGTGTTTCGGGATAACGGTTGTGAAGTGGAATCACTGAATGTGAACATGTCCCTGAACCAAGACTAAATGATTGTCCCTGGATCGAGGTATGAAAACTTAGGAATACTTGTTATTCTTTATTCAGTACTTCAATGACCTCGAGACCGTAAAAACAAGAATGACCCTGAACCTGAACCTAACACCCTAAAAAACAAAACATAACCTGACCCTGAACATAGAGCCCCTAAACCCATGGAGTCCCTAAACCTGAGGACTCTCTGAACGACTCCCTAAAACCTAGGGAATCCATGAAGTCATGGTGACTCTGAACTCGTGGTGTCTCTAAACATGGAGTCCCTAAAACCATGGAAACTATGAACCCGATCCCTTGAACACATGTATGGACATGAAATGACCCTGGAACCAAAGTGACTCTGAATATTTAGGTCCCTGCAATCGAAGTGACCCTGAGTTCAAGTCCCTAAAACCAAGGGTGACTCCGAACCCTAGGGTCTCTAAAACCAAGTTTGACCCTCAACCCAAGTCCCTGAAACAAAACCTGAAAACCTCAACATGAACGTGATGGTTCCCTAAACCCCGAAACGTTGAAGACCATAACTTGAAACCTTTCAGGTCATGAAAACCTTCTAGGTCCTAAAAAGCTTCAAGGTCCTGAAAACCTTCAAGGTCCTGAAAACCTTCAAGAAACTGAAAACCTTCAAGGTCCTGAAAACACGTCCTGAAACCTCCTAGGTCGTGTAATAAGAAGGCTAAAAAATTTCAGCAACATCAACAACAAAGGATCAAGCTTTATTATTTTTTTACTCTTTGTTGTAATTCAGAATGTAAGAAGAAGCCGTTATGCTCACTTACTATTGATTAACTTGGGTTATCTATATATTAAAATAAGGAAGATTGTTGGGTCAAAATTTGACCCAATTGTCCCTGACAAGTATTTGAATATAAAATAGCCTAATTCACTCATTGAAGTAATAGTGAGTATGTAACTCAATGATAAAGAAGTCATTGAATGTTATATAAAGCGCAATCAATAACAAGCTTCAGGGACGTCGAAGACCAACTGAAAAAATACTTTACCTCACTGATGCGGTGTCAGTGAGTAAAGTACCTGGGTTACAATTAACATCAGAGTCACTGAGATCCGACAAAGCTTCCCTGACTCTGAACACTCTATCTCTGAAGACAGACTTGAAATATGGGTGAGAACTTCCCAAAATAAAAAAGAAAAAGGAAGTCAAACGAGTACAAATGTTTTATGGATATAAATTAGTAGTCGTGAGTTAGGATCGAACTCAAGACCACGGGATTGCACGCTTTACGAATGAGAATTAAAGTTAATAATTAAATATAAAATGTTATATTTATTTATTAATTACACGAAATATATAACGGACGTTAAGTTAATTAAGTGTAATGGACTAACGATCATTAAATGTTAATTGGAAGGACTACATATTAAAATAGAGATTGGGAAGGTTCCGGAATCTTTGGGGATTACTCAAACCGATCGGCCAAGGGGCTCCAAAGCCCAATCCATTGCTAACTTGGTCACCAAGTTACTTTGGGTATAAATACAAGGCCTAGGGTCTTTGTATTCCATTTCTTGTACTCATTGCCTAAACCCTAAAATTGTTTTGTGTGTTTCTTTGTTCCAAACGATCGACTACATCCACTAGGGTGTCGATTTTTTTGTTTTTTTCAAAACAAATATTTTCGTGTGATTAAAACTAGCATTACTTTAATTTGATTTAGTACGTATGTACAAGAACCTGGTACTAACATACTTTTGTTGGTATCTTGGATTGAATTACAAAATAGATAAGTGGTAATTCTTATAATCCTATAAACCCTAATTAGGGTTCATCACTTGCTAGTTTTGTGGAATTGATTCTTGTTCGGCTAGAATTAAAAAGGTAAGCATACTTTATATTTATGTTAGTTAATTATTTCTTCTTCGTTCTTATACGCTTCCGCATGTTTCTTTGATGTTTTATGTGTTTTATATATGATAGTCATGTTATATAATTCCAACACAAAGTGGTTACCAAAAAGGTGAATAGTTGAATTAAATATTCACTAAATCACTTTGATGTGAAGCTTAACATTAAAGACCATGTGAAAAGATATACTCTTCCACTAGTTGCTTGACACCTAACTTAGTTCACATATGTGACTTCACTATTTACCCTCATATGTAAAGACAATGTATGTAATATAGATAATCAGAGATTCTACACAAAAAAATGATACAAATGTATTATAGTTGACAGGGTCCTCCTCTCCTAAGAATACACTAAGCTAAGCTAGCATGTTTGTGTTGTTCATATTATGAGAGTTTTATTTGTTACTCAACCGAGATAATGTTGCACCACTATCCTTTGTAATTATTTGTTTTCTAATAAGATTTATAAACGTTAAAAGTACAAATGATGTTATTAATTGTCAAATGAGTATCGAGTAAAATTTGTTCTTATTTTTTAAACATATTTATGTTTTACTAAAATCTTTGTACCAACATGTTTTCTTGTACATTATCAAGTCCCATTAGAACAACACTTGATTTTTTCTTGTACATTATCAAGGCCCGATGTGACAAAACTTGATGTTTTTGGGTACTATATCTCCTTTTTTGTTGTACATTCATAAAAAGCCAACATCAGGATCTAAACTAAAAGTTTTAGCCTTGTTTGAAGTTTTAGCAGGATTTAACCTAAAAGTTACGGAGTAATTACAAAAATTGTCCATATATGTGCAGGAGCGTGTTCTTTGAGCAATGCATCGAGGTTACCGGAAATATTCAGATATGACGTGAGTTCATTATATTGGAAGAATAATTACCTAACTTATTTTGAATCACCAAACATGGTGTCTTTAGCGTAGAGCGTTTAAAAGCATTTAGGACAAGTCTGGTGAGCGTTGCGTTAGTCGAATATTCTTAAAGCCTACGGGCTTTACTGTTATTTGATAGGCAACCCATTTAGCTTTGTATCCGGAATATCTTAGAGATTATACAAGCAAGCTATTATTCCAATACGATAGTCAATTAAAAAATGATTAGCAAGTGGCAGATTTTTTTTTTTTTTTTTGAATGCTCATTTTTTAACACTCTATAAAGTACCCCCTCCATCCCAAAATTAAAGTCCAACTTGACTTTTTGGATCGAACTTTGACAAATTTTTTTTTTTTTAGTACTTGATTAAAATTATACTGAATGAAAATACATTTAAAACACAATTCATTTATGAGAAATTTTATTTTGCATAATTTTATTTTGGTGTTTACCAAAGGACAAATCCTTACCAACCATCTAGTTTGATCTGATGGTCGAGATTAACCTAATATTTAGACTAAAATACACCGTTGGTCCCTAAACATGGCAAGGTGCATCGTTATGGGACAAAACCCGGCCTTTTCATCGCCATAGGTCCAAACCTTGGCCATTAAATGCCAGAATCGTCCCTTGACCAGGATTGGGACAGTCAAACAATTTTCCTTCGAGGGTATTATAGACCATTCACTTTTTTGACCCAACCTAGTTAAAATGTAACCCAATCTTCAACCATATATGTATCGCTACAACCAAGAGTGAACCCTAAAATACAATCAACAGACATTTTACCCAAAGCAAAAAGAAAAACAATAATGGCACAAAACGATAAAGGGAAGGCTTTGTTGAGTTCGTTGAGGAAAGCAGACTGCCCAAATGAAAAGGGTTTGGGTGTTAAGAAGGAGAAGGAAGAGGATGACATATTGTTATCAAAGTTTAATGATTTGGGAGAAAGGATTAAAAATCTAGAAATTTTGTTTAAATATCTCAAGGAAAGGAAGGAAAAGAAGGAAAACGATGATAGAGAGAGTTGTGCGTCTAGCTAAGTGTATGTTTAGATGATAGTAAACATTTCTAGTTCTTGAGAACATGAAATCGATGAATAAAATTTTGTGTTCTTATTAAAGTAATTGTGTTTGAAATCGTTTTGCATTTGTTAATAGGTTTGACTTACCCAAGTCATACCACAATAGTAAGTTACGATTTGTTGGCTTTCATAAATTTGTTTGACTTTGGTAAGTCAAAATTCAAGATGTTACAATACACCATTGTCAATACATTGTTGTTTACTGCTAAAGCGTTTGCATTTTCAACCCGTGTTTTGAAACCATTGCCTCTAGTTTTTCTGATACGGGGGTGTTTGTTTTTGCTGTAACAACTTTTGCTGAAAAAAGGGGCCGTTTGGTTTAGCTGATACAAGCGGATGTTTGTTGATACATTATGATTTAGTGCTAAAGTATTTGCATTTTCACCACATCTTTTTAAACCATTGACTTTGCTTTTGCTGATACAAGGGGGTGTTTGGTTTTACTGATTAAAGTTTTGCTGATACAAGGGCCTGTTTGGTTTTGCTGATACAAGGGCCTGTTTGGTTTTGCTGATATAAGGGGATGTTTGGTTTTGTTGATACTAATTACACTAAAATACACCCAATATCACAATAGAAGAACAGATTAAACAAGGGAAAATGATAAATTTAGGCATCAAAGTTGCCACGTTTTCCTTTTCTGGGCATCGAATTTTTTTTTTCCTATTGTAGCACTGAACTTGCCTAATTTTCCTTTTCTGGGCATCGAAGTTTGATTTTGTGTCACAAAAGGAAAATTAGGCAAGTTCAGTGCTACAATAGGAAAAAAAAAAGTTTGATGCCCAGAAAAGGAAAAAAAGTTCGATGCCCAGAAAAAAAAAAGTTCGACCGTTAATTTTTTTATTGCACCGTTAGTCCTTTTCGTCTGTTTTTAACGACCGTTATTATATTATTGCACCGTTAGTCCTTTTCGCCCGTTCATACACGTTTTCGTCCGTTCTTCCACGGTTTTCGTCCGTTTATACACGTTTTCATCCGTTTTTTCACGTTTTTGTCTGTTTTTGCACGTTTTCGTCCGGTTTTGCACGTTTTCGTCCGCTTTTGCACAGTTTCGTCCCGTTTTTGCACGTTTTCGTCCGCTTTTGCACGTTTTCGTCTGTTTTTGCACAGTTTCGTCCGTTTTTACACATTTTCTTCCGTTTTTACACGTTTTCGTCCGTTTTTGCACAGTTTCGTCATTTTTTGCACGTTTTCGTCCGCTTTTGCACGTTTTCGTCCGCTTTTGCACGTTTTCGTCTGTTTTTGCACGTGCAAAAGCGGACGAAAACGTGCAAAAACGGACGAAACTGTGCAAAAACGGAAGAAAATGTGTAAAAACGGACGAAACTGTGCAAAAACATACGAAAACGTGCAAAAGCGGACGAAAACATGCAAAAACAGGACGAAACTGTGCAAAAGCGGACGAAAACGTGCAAAACCGGACGAAAACGTGCAAAATCGGACGGAAACGTGTAAAAACGGGAAGAAACTGTGCAAAAGCGGCCGAAAACGTGCAAAACCGGACGAAAACGTGCAAAAACGGACGAAAACGTGTAAAAACGGACGAAACCGTGTAAAAACGAACAAAACCTTGTAAAAACAGACGAAAATGACTAACGGTGCAATAAAAAAATTAACGGTCGAACTTTTTTTTCTAGGCATCGAACTTTTTTTCCTTTTCTGGGCATCGAACTTTTTTTTTTCCTATTGTAGCACTGAACTTGCTTATTTTTCCTTTTCTGGGCATCGAAGTTTGATTTTGTGTCACAAAAGGAAAATTAGGCAAGTTCAATGCTACAATAGGAAAAAAAAAAGTTCGATGCCCAGAAAAGGAAAACGTGGCAACTTTGATGCCTAAATTTATCATTTTCCCATTAAACAACACATAACCCAAATGATATTTTATCATTAATAAAGTCTATTAAACATCATAACCAACTACATCAAATCTAATTTACATACCCTTTTTAGCAACCTATATTCCCAAAACTATCACCCAAAAGACCGCCTTTATCTACCCCATGGAAAACCAAAAATTCAGGCATTATGTTCAGCCATTTTCTTAACAAACTCTTGGTTGAACCGAATACCTTCATCTGTTTGACCAACAATCTGTATGAGTTGGGCAAGTTGGTTTGTGTGCCTCGACTGGATTTTGGTCAGCGCATCCACACAGTCAAGCGCAATTCCACGAGGTCCCAGAGCTTGATTCTCTTCTATCAGCTCCCTACGCTTGATTATTCATGTCTTCAGATGCTGGATGCACTGAAGAACTAGCTTCTTCAGAATCCCTTCTTGGGCAGCCTCTTCTTCAAACCAGATAGCCATACGATCATTCAAATTAGGCGAATCAGCAACCTCCATGAGTTGGTTTAAAATGGGGAAATCTGCCATTGGAAAATTGTTTGTGTGTGGAAAAAGTGGTAGATGAGTTTATCGTTTGGTGTGCACTAGTTAATATCGTCTCTGGTAAGAGACGGTCAAGGGTCTAATAGTCACTTTTTTTCACACTCGGTCCCTGAATTTGTCTTGGTTGCCGTTGTCATACTTAAAACTCCCGCCCAATAATCACTTTAGAATACACAATTGATCCCTCAAGTTGCCAACAACACAAAACCATTAGAAGTTTGACTTTGTTAAGTCAAACTTCTAAAACATATCAAATTATCAATTCACTCCAAAACAAATATTGAGAAATGGTTTTGCAATATTGACTTTACAAAGTCAAATACCATTCTATATATTATTGAACATTCCACTAGCCATCCTTATCATCAAACTTCAAATACCGTTCTGCCTTTTGCACTTAATCTTCCAAAGGTTTTCAATCCTTCTGACAGTACGACTCTCGTTCACAGTTAACCCATTCACCATTTTCAAGTATTGACTAACTAAAGTAAACTGGAAAAGCAGTTTTACTTGCTACAATCAAATTAAAATGCTAAATGAAACTTTGACTTTCGAATGTCAAACTTTCATCACCTACAATACGCACAAACAACAACATATGAACAATCTAATTTTAAGCAAACCATATAAACAATTACTGTACAAAATTACCAAAACTATTTTGCAACATTAATTGTCCAAGGGTATTCAACCCAAACTTAAACTACAACCAGTCAAAGAAATCTACCACGGCTGTGGGGGAAGCTCGGTGGAGTTTTAACAGCTTCCTAGCCAACTCCCAGTTGTTCCTGGTATTTTCATTCCCATCATGACTCCTATCGCTTTGCCTGATATTGATTGTCTTTAGCGACCGGGAACACGCAAGTATACACTTTATTAAAGTTATTTCATGCTCTGTTCTGGGAAAAGCTCGAAACACCACCGTCTGTAGCTGGCCATGGCTGAATGTGTTTCTATCTACAACAGTGGAAAAATTAGGCAAAGGTAGATCACTAAGCGTGTTTGCAGCCTGAAAAATCAAATAGTGTTGTGATACACAAACATGGCAATTTAGGAATGTTTTATTTGATACATATTCATTACAGCATTACACTTACTCTGGTATCCAGCATTTTCAAATTCGAAGATGACCGAATCATTACAATGGTGAACGCTACCATAACACTATTCCCAAAATCGACATCGGACAGCTTAAGGTTAATCAGGGAAACAAAGGGCACCTTCATCCTAGGATTAGCTTCATGTATCAACTACAAGAAGTTTTACAGATTAAATTTCATTACTGTTACACATCTCTATAACATTGTTAAATTATAAGTTGTAAAACTGAAATTGTTCTTACCGTGCAATCACCAAAATCCAATGTAAGGGTCTCAAGATTTTGAAGTCTTGTCAAGTGAAAGATATCGGATGTTGTGATTGTCATCACAACATTATAACGACCTAATAACTTCTTCAAATTCCCAAGTTTTGTAATATCCCATAGTCTCATCTCATTTGTAATAGGACGATTCATTTTAAGAGACTCAAGTGAGGGACAACCAGCAATAAAGTCCCAAACTGTACCGCTTAGAAAATTGACATGAATCAATTCTAAGCTCAGTAGATTTGGAAAGCTATGAAAATATTCCAAAGTAGCCATTGCACAAACATGAAGTACCAGATGTTTCAACTCACTACGAGAGTAAAGTTGGGTTGGGAACGTAACTGGGTCACCATACCAGTTTGTAATAATCAGCTCCTCAATTCCATTGTCAGCCAAAAACAATAGGCACTCATGAATCTGTTCATAATGAAAGTTGTCTATTCCAATAATTGATCTTGGCTCTACAGCGAAGACAAACTTTCTTATTGGACCCATAAGCCGATTTAAGAATCTAGTAACAAGCTTCCCATCAAACTCGTATGTTAAATAATAAAAGAAATCCTCATCAAGTATGACATCGGTGAGCAAAGTCCACTTAGACCTCTAGTTTCGCGCTAAACTAGAGGTTCTCACCGCTTCTAACAAAGGCAACCGATTCAAAATGTTAGTGATCACTTCATCTGGCATGTTGGTAAAACGATCGATCGACATTGTTTTGTTGGAAGTTGGGTTGGCCTTTTGAGTTATGGAAATGAGGATTTATATTCTTGATTTCGATTTGCAGTTTATCGTTTCTGGATAATGTTGTTTTATGTGATTGGTAAAGTTGTTTGTTGGGTGGGTGTATTGGTTCCCGCGAAATTAAATGCAAGTGTATCACAGAAGAAATGGCTAGTAGCCATACTCACAATTGGTCCATGGGTTGAAGGTTGGGTCAAAAAAGTGAATGGTCTATAATACCCTCGAAGAAAATTGGTTTGACTGTCCCAATCCTGGTCAAGGGACGATTCTGGCATTTAATGGCCAAGGTTTGGACCTGTGGCGATGAAAAGGGCGAGTTTTGTACCATCGTGATGCGTCCTGTCAAGTTTAAGGACCAACGGTGTATTTTAGTCTAATATTTAATATATTAACCTAAGTCCATGTCTTTTTCCTTGCATTTTTCTTGTCTTTTTTCCTTTCTTATTTATTCACATTTTTTTTAATTTCGCCTTTTTTTTCTTTCTAATTCATTTTTTTTAATTCACGGTTTTTTAATTCTTTTTTTTTTCACTTTTATACGGTTTTGTTTGTTTTCATACGTTTTTGACTGTTTTCAGACATTTTTATATGTTTTCGTCCGTTTTCATACATTTTCGTCCGTTTACATACGTTTTCCTTTGTTTTCTTATGTTTTCATACGTTTTAGTACGTTTTTGTTCGTTTTCGTCCATTTTTCATATGTTTTCGTCCGTTTTCAGAAGTGTTTTTACATTTTTGTCCGTTTTTATACGTATTTGTCGTTTTTCTTACGTTTTCGTCCGTTTTCTTACGTTTTCGTCCATTTTCTTACGTTTCTGAATATCACAAGTGATATTCTGAATATCACTTGTGATTTTCATGTTACAAAACATTAGTTGAAAATCACTTGTGATACTCAGAATACTGAATATCACATAATATCACATAACATCACTTGTGATATTCAGAAACGTCTGAAAACGGCCAAAAATATTTAAAAACGGGCGAAAATGTATGAAAACAGACAAAAACATAAGAAAACGGACGAATATGTATGAAAACATAGAAACACGTATGAAAACAAACGAAAATGTTTGAAAATGGACGTAAACATATGAAAACGGACGAAAACAGATAAAAACGTATGAAAACGGAGAAAAACGTATGAAAACAGACGAAAACGTATGAAAGCTAAAAAAAGGTGAATTACAAAAACGTGAAGTTTAAAAAAAATAAATAAAAAATGTGAATTAAAGAAAAACATGAATTAATAAAAAAAAACAAAAAGACATGGACTTAGGTTGACATATTAAATATTAGGTTAATCCTCATCATTAGATCAAACTAGATGGATGGTGGAGATATGTCCATTCGTAAGCACCAAAATAAGAGTATGCAAAATAACTCACATCTTTATTTAAATATTTTACATTTAGTATCATATAATACAAATAAAAATATTTAAAGTCAAAGTTCGATTCTAAAAGTCAAATTAGACTTATATTTTGAGACGGAAGAAGTAGCATTTATGAGCATTCAACGTTTATAAGTGTTTTACGCGTTATACTCGGTACTCCTCCCATTTTTGCCGAATACACTTATAATATAGGATTTTGTTACATCCACATAAATTTCCCACAAAAAGCTCTCACTCGTTGACATGTTAGCGGGAGATTGGTTTTTAGTGGGATTGATTTGAGTTTTTTGTGAGGATTTTATGTGGATGTAGCATGCCTCTATAATATATAGGTTAGAGATGATAATTCTATAATTAAGGTGATGGGTTAAGCGCCCATCATACAAATAATAACAAGCCAACATGGGCTTAGCACTAGTCTAATAATACCGAGTAACACATTCGTATTTGATCGACCTGACACAATCACGTAATATCAGTATTACTAGTATCTATAGATGTTTGAAGCATGGTAATTCTTTAACTAACTAATATTCCTTTTAAGTGTAAAATCATATTAATTCAATCAGTCAAAGAAAATAACATCCTTCAAATATTTATGCATATTAGTTACTACAGTTTTTACATGATCAAGTCCGTGATTAATTGAAATGTTTTATATATCAAGGGTCAAAGTGTCATACGTGTAAGCCGATGACGAAATATTTGCAATGTTAAAATATAACTTTCTTATTATTTTGTGAAAATGATCGCAAATTTACATTTATTTCAGATCTTCCTCTAATTTGTCGTTCATGCGTTTCATTCTTCGTTCTATCAGGTTATTATCTTGACATTTTAATCTAGATTGTTTCATGCATAGTTTGTAGAATTTTAGTGTATTGCTGCATGTTTTGCATGCATGCATCCATATAATTTCTTGTGTTAATGATCTCATTAAGTCATTTGGTTCTTAATATTTAACGATTCACAAATGATTTGGTGTGTGGAAATATTCACAGATATGATAGAACCAATTCTCTGTACCTTACAATGTGAAAGAAGCTTGAACTTTTTTAATGTTTGTGAATTATTAACATTAGAAACTTATTCAAGTTATTAAGATTAGATGATTAATGTTAATCTTCGTTGCATGCAACACTAATCAGATGTTGATGCCTTCATCATGTTTTAATCCCTAATCACATATGTATTGGTTTCCACATGTATTTTCTCTTTGTTGAACAGGAGTTCTTGAACCATTATGGGTGGTGAGGATCAGGATTACGTGGGAACATCTATCGACATTCCAGTAGAGTCGAAAGCGTTTGGCAACGATGAACGTGCTCACAAGTTATTTAACTGGAACGCAAACCCTAATGAACCTTCAATGGTAGCATATAAAAGGACCGTAAATCCTTATCGATCAATACCAAGTTACACTACTAGAAAACAGGGCTACATTGACGGATTTACCGACTGGACTTTTTCCGTCAGTAATTACTTACAGAATACCGACGAATTACTGACAGAGAGTGTTAGTGACGGATCACTGGGCAGATTAGTGACAGATCACTGACGAACAAAATTCTGTCAGTAATCCGTCAATAATTACCGACATAATTCTGACAGATTAGTGACGGGAGGAGATTCCGACGGTATTCCGTCATTAAATGCCGACTGATTATGAACGGTTGGTAACCCATCACTAGTCATCTATGTCACCGACGAATTACCGATGTAATTTAGTATTTCTATTATTTTTACATTTTACTCTTTTATTAAGATATGTATAGATTTTTATACCTTTGTGCAGACAAATACACTTGTATCACGATATGTGTACACATTTGTTACAAAACGCACACATATCATCGCATCAGGATGATGCATGGGACTACCATGGATGGTTAGATGAGGTCTTAATTATTGGTCGAATATGACAACGTATGAGCTCATAACATTGTTGTGTTATTGGAAAAATTGCTCAAATACAGATGAATGAGGCTTATCTGGGATGTGTTGTAACCGCTCTGCTAAACCTATTAATTGTAAGATGAAATTTCATTTTCTAAGTATGTGTTAATTGAGTTGCCCGCTCTAAGGATATTTTAGCAACATTATGTGTACGAGCCTCTTCAAACATGCCTTATTACAAGCGTCATTTGGTTTGATCTTGTTGAAGGGATAAAGGTTAATCGTAACATATCATGTTGATATCGCCTATTCAAAAATGGCTTATTACAAATACAAGAAAAATCCGTTCGTTCAACTTTTTGTATACATTTGTCGGTAATTTTGACGGTAAATATTACCGATGGAAAATTTCTGACAGTAACCCCTCGGTAATGGTCATTACTGACAGAACTGGCCGTCGGTGTAACCCAGTTTTCTAGTAGTGTTATTTCAATGCTCTTCCTGATAATAATAAATCCAGTGATGATGAGGGTTCAAAGAGACGCTATAATCAATGTATAATGGATCAATCGGATGCGCGTGATCAGTCATGGAACGCTTTTTGTGATCGGTTGCAAATGGAATTGACCTCATTATGGCTCATCCCCCTCCATATTTAATAGAGAATGTTGGCGATTATCAGGTTCCGATGATGACAAAGGAATATGGAATCAAGTTTTATGTTGTTTCATCTGATAAGTTTGACGAGAAATATCCAGTTGGAACTCAAAATCGAACAGATATCGAGAATCGTATCATCAAAGATTATTTACAATTCGCCACAGAATATTGTGATTATGAACGAGGTCGTAATTCTAAACGTCCAGATATTCCGACTCTCGTATGTGACAAACTTCAAAGACTGGGAATAAAAAAAACTTAGCTCAACGCTCCTACTCATTTTCAAAGAGAAATACTTCCATTCACATGTGAGAAACGGTGTACACTTTTATTAATATAATCAGATTACAATAATAAAAATTAGCATAATACAAATAACAACAAATTAAGAGCAGACAGAAAGGGTAAAAGCAGAAGACAGACACTATTAACGATAAATAAATAAACCAGTAAAGGTCGTGGAACGAGCCTCGTGTTAAACATGATTCCCTTAAAATAGATTCACTGTCTGTTTCACAGGGTACAACGTCCAAGCTGTTGTACAGCAGGACCTAACAAACTTGCCTGAAATATCACGGAAAGTAGTGTGTTTCTGATCGAAGGAGTTGCTGGAAAACGTGAATAGGAGTTCTGTTTATTTTTCCTATATCCAAACCGAACGAGAATATGACAATATTTATAGCGCAAACTTGTCTTGTTCTCCAAGACGAAACATCAGTCATAATTAACCGAATTTGTTATAGATAAAACAAATTTGCATATATTTTAATTACACCAACGATTTTGTAAACTTGTTCACAAAGTTTCAAATCTATTCCTAAAATAGATTTACAGAATCTTCTGGAAAAAGTAACCCGAAACTTGCAGCAAAAATATTCGCAGGTATGCGAGGTTTCGCAGCTACATTCGTGTTCGCAGGTCGTGCAGGCTCGCATAAGTTCAGAAGCATCGAACCCATTTTGACCCAGAAATCCTGAAATCTGCACCCCCTGCGCGCACACACATAGGTGTTGGAGTAAAACCAACCAAAGGAATTTGATAGCAAATATCAAGACTTCTATATAAACCACTCCACACTTCCTATTTTAGGCGATGTGGGATGTGTTGTTTTTCCAAAATTTGTGTTTCGCGTGCCTCACTTTGAGACACGATATCTCATTCATATTAACTCCATTTTGGACACTCTTTAGCTCGTTGTGAAGCTCTCGTCAAAGATAGCGCAAATTTACCAAGAAATATAAATATATATATAACATATACATATATTAAACAGTGTCCCATATTTGCAAAAAATCATTTTGCAATAACATTTTTCCAACAATCCTCCACATGAATGGAGATCGGTCGAAAACACACACAAGTTTCAGCGAAATTTCTACGGTTAAGTCCTGCATAGGATAGGTAGGTGTGACCCTTTGAACCTTCCCTTATGAGATGCACTTAGTCTCCTAGATCTGAGTAGACGCGATGTCCTTGAACTAAGCCTCTGTTTACGTAAATGACATTACACTTCACACAAGACTCTCCCTGACACTGTCAAGTCCTCATAGTCGTATTCATTATGGTCATGAACACTAGCCTGGTTCTACAAGAGCTCTTAGGAATTACGCCCCCACATTTCGCTTCGAAGCGACCCCACTTCTCTCTCACATAGGTGATATCATCTTGAATCATTAAAAATATATGTTTTGTGATTCATCTTGAATCATTATGCTTTGTGATTTCATTCAGAATCATTAAAGCCATATGTTTAACCTCTCAACAAGTCACATTTATGTGATTAGGTTGTCCTATTGAACCCATATCTTGGGATCTCCAGTCAATTGGGTTAGGTTTTCCTTCATAGAAACTCATTCCTTCAAGGGCTTTAGTACCATTCCTCAAAATGACTTACTAACTAACTCTCTACTTAAGCCTTTCGTAAGCGGATCCGCAATGTTATCCTTTGACTTGACATAGTTAATTGAGATAACTCCTGTTAAGAGTAGTTGTCGTACCGAATTATGTCGACAATGGATATGTCTAGACTTTCCATTATACATTATGCTATAAGCTCTGCCAATTTCCGATTGACTATCACAATGCATACTAATGGCCGTTACCGGTTTAGGCCACCTTGGTATGTCCTCTACGAATTAACGTAGCCATTTCGCCTCTTCTCCGCATTTATCTAACGCGATAAATTCTGATTCCATTATGGACCGAGCTATAACTGTTTGCTTGGAAGACTTCCAAGATATAGTTGCCCCTCCCAGTGTAAACACATATCCACTAGTCGATCTAGAATCCTTTATGTCGGATATCCAGTTTGCATCACTGTTTCCTTCGATAACAGCCGGATATCTTCTATAATGCAGCCCATAATCGCGACTGTATCTCAAATAATGAAATACCCTAGTCATAGCTTTCTAATGTTCATAACTTGGATTACTAGTATACCTACATAGCTTGCTAACAACATATGATAAGTCAAGTCGCGCACCTGCCTTTATGTACATTAACATACCAATAATTCTTGAATACTCTAATGGGGCAACACTTGCGCCTCAATTTTTAGATAGATGCTTACTGGTGTCAATTGGAGATCTAGATAGGCCGGAATCCCCCGCACTATGAGTATTAAGAATTTTGTCCACATAATGTGCTTGACTTAACACAAGTCCAGTTTGAGTTCGTATAATCTTTATTCCAATGATCACATCAGCCAAACCCATGTCTTTCATGTCAAACTGTGATTTCAACATGTCTTTAGTAGATTTGATCATCTTGTTGTCACTTCCAATGATAAGAATATCATCAATATAGACACAAGATTACATATCCACTATTAGTTTCCTTTACATAAACACACTTGTCGTATTCATTAATTTTGAATCTACTCTCTAGCAAGGCGTGGTCAAGTTTTTGATGCCATTGTTTGGGAGCTTGCTTCAAGCCATATAATGACTTAACAAGCTTACAAACTTGGTTCTCTTGTCAGGATCCATGAAACCCTCAGGTTGGTTCATGTAGATTTCTTCTTTTAAATCTCTGTTTAGAAATGTTGTTTTCACATCCATTGGGTGAACTTCCAAATTCCTTAAAATGGCAATAGCAAGTATCATCCTTATCGAGGTTATTCGCGTACCAGGCGAATATGTTTCAAATTAATCTAGACCTTCACGTTGTCTAAATCCTTTGATTACCAATCTTGCTTTGTACTTGTTAATGGTGCCATCGGCTTTCATCTTCTTCTTGAAGATTCATTTATAGCCTAGTGGTTTACAACCAGGAGGTAAATCCACGAGCTCCCAAGTATGATTTTGTAAAATAGAATCTATTTCACTTCTAATGGCTTCTTTCCATTGAGGCCTTTATGAGGAAGTAACCACCTCTCGGTATGAAGTAGGTTCGTTTTCTACTATAAAAGAAAAAAAAATCAGGTCCAAACGATTTCTCGGTTCTTGCCCTTTTCTTCTTCTAGGTTCAACCTCTTCTTCCTTAGTTTGATCTTGTCTCTCATCATGGAGATCATTATCATCTCGTTGTCTCTTATCTTGGAAAACTTCATCATCTATTCTAGATGAAATTTCAGTTTCCTTTGTTAAACAAGGAAAGATATTTTCAAAGAATGAAGCATTCCTTGATTCCATTACTGTACCATTTTTTATATTCGGATTATTCGAATCATGTACAGTGAAACGATAAGCACTGCTATTTTTAGCATATCCAATGATTATAAAATCCATATATTTAGGTCCAATCGTTTGGACCTTAGGTGTCGGTATAGCTACCTTTACTAGACATCCCCATATTCGTAAGTAATATGATGGTTTTCTTCCCATCCAAAGTTCATAAGGGGGGTCTTTTCTTTTTCCTTACGAGGTATCTTATTTAAAAGATAAGTAACTATTAAAATGGCTTTCCCCCACATGTCCTGGCTTAAACCAGAACTTAGCAACAAGGCATAAACCATTTCTTTCAAGGTACGATTCTTCCTTTCGACAATACCGTTCTGTTGAGGTGAATAGGGAGCACTGAAATCGTGCCTGATTCTATGTTTCACACATAGATCAGCGAATGGAGACACATATTCACCTCCTCTACCACTTCGTACAACTTTGTTTTTGTATAGAACAAACTTGTCTATTGCTTCATCTTTACTTTTTAACAAGTAAACGTAGCAATACTTTGTACAATCATCAATAAACGTGGTAAAGTACTTATTGCCACTTTTTGTGGGTAGTGATTTCAAATCACATATTTCAGTGTGTATCATATCAAGTGGTTCGGTTTTTTGTTCAACCTATTTGAAAGATGATCTTGTAAGTTTGGCTTCAACACAAGTTTCACATCTGTATTTTGAATCAATATGGAAATTAGGTATGCAATTAAATTTAATCAAACGACGCATGGAATTAAATTTTACATGTCCAAGACGGCCATGCCACACATTAGAAGACTCATTCAAGTAAGAATAAGAATTCATTTTATTGATATCATTCTTAACAACCATTACATTGAGCATAAACATACCATTCATGGCATATCCCCTACCAACATACATTTGATTCTTAGAAAGAACAAACTTATCAGACTCAAAAACAAGATGAAAACCAAACTTGTTTAACAGCCAACCATACACAAGATTCTTGCGAATCTCTGGAACATACAAGTCATTAGTCAACTTGAGCTCTTTCTCTGATGTCATCTTCAAGATTATATCTCCTTCGCCCTTGATATTAGCAGTTGCAGAGTTGCCCATGTACAACTTCTCTCCACTGTCAACCGCTTTGAAAGAGTGAAACATACTCTTATCAGCACACACATGATGGTTAGCCCTAGTATCAACCCACCACTCCCTGTTGTTGGAACCTACCAGGTTAACTTCAAAGATCATGGCAATGACGTCAGACACTATAGCAATCATCTCCACATCTTCATTCACTATATTAGCCTGGCTTGGAGTCACCCGCTTCGGCATCTTACAGTTAGCAGCACGGTGACCCGACTGGTCATAGTTGAAACACACCGCTTGGAACTTCTGTTTCACAATTGCAGCTTTAGGAGCAAGGTACTCAGACTTCCCTTTGATCTTCTTGACATTCTTTCCTTTTCCTTTGTCTCTACCTTTGACATCGGACTTTGAAGATGACGAAGCATGCTCAACCATATTTGCCTTAGCAGAATCAGGCGTACAAGTATTTTTCAGAGCTAGCTTGTTGTCCTCTTCAATACGAAGACGAACAACCAAGCCTTCAACACTCATCTCCTTTCGCTTATGCTTTAGGTAGTTCTAAAATTCTACTCAGCTTGGAGGTAACTTTTCAATAATAACAACAACTTGAAAAGTTTCACCCAAAGTCATTTCCTTAGCATGAATGTCGTGTAGTAAAACCTGCAGATCTTGAACCTGACTCATCACATTCTTTGAATTATCCATCCTGTAATCCAAAAAACTAGCTACCATGAACTTCTTTGTACCAGCATCCTCAGTTTTGTTCTTGCGTTGGATTGACCATTTATAGGAAGTTCCACGTGAGGTGGATTCTCTTTTAAGAACCGCGCAAGGTTCAAAGTAGTGAGATAGAATAACATCTTCTGTTGCCACCACTTAAAATTCCGCCCATTGAATTTCTCTGGTTTCTCAGCATGATTAGCAACCGTGTTAGTAACTGACGCACCAGATACATTCACAATATTAGTCACAGGAGGAGTCACAATTGTGTCGTTTGTCATCTTGAAAGATCACAAACACAAACAGTTAAAAAACTGTTATAAAAATCAGTATCTAAGAAATTCAATCGTGATTTCTATAGGCTTGTACCGAATCTGCTTCAAAGAAACTCAATCTTGGTTTCAATGAATCTAGATTTAAAAATTGAATAATGACCAAAATAAATAGATTAGTTCAATAGAAACTCAATCTTGGTTTCAAAATAAACTAATAAAATTAACTGCTTATAAAATCGTTTTAGATCTTTACACCAAATATGTATATTAAAATCCTGTTTAAAAACTAGTTTTCCAATGAAACACAATCCTGGTTTTGACAGAAAAACAGTTCGTATGCAAAATCTGTTAATTAGTAATTAATCCGATTTTAAGAAAAGTGTTTTAAATTATGTTACACAGAATCTATTTTGAGACGGTGGGAAATGGTGTACACTTTTATTAATATAATCAGATTACAATAATAAAAATTAACAGAATACAAATAACAGAAAATTAAAAGCAGGCGAAAAGGGTAGAAGCAGAAGACAAACACTATGAATGATAAATAAATAAAGCAGTAAAGGTCGTGGAACGAGGCTCGTGTTAAACACGACTCCCTTAAAACAGATTCATCGTCTGTTTCCCAGCGTACAACGTCCAAAGCTGTTGTTTAGCCAAACCTGACAAACTTGCCTGAAAGATCACGAAAAGTAGTGTGTTGCTGATCGAAGGAGTTGCTGAAAAACGTGAATAGGAGTTCTATTTGTTTTTTCTGTATCCAAACCGAATGAGAATATGACAATATTTATAGTGCAAACTTGTCTTGTTCTCCAAGACTAAATATCAGTCATAATTAACCGATCTGTTATAGATAAAACAGATTTCCATATATTTTAATTACACAAAACGATTCTGTAAACTTGTTCACAAAATTTCAAATTTATTCCTAAAATAGATTTACATAATCTTCTGGAAAAAAAAAACCAAAACTTGTAGCAAAAAGATTCGCATGTAGGTGAGGTTTCGGAGTTGCATTCATGTCCGCAGTTCGCATGAGTTTAGAAGCATCGAACCTATTTTGGCCCAAAAATCTTGAAATCAGTGCCCCCCTGCGCGCGCAAGTAGGTGTTGGAGTAAAACCAACCAAAGGAATTTGGTAGCAAATATCAAGACTTCTATATAAACCACTCCACACTTCCTATTTTGGGCGATGTGGAATATGTTGTTTTTCCAAAATTTGTGTTTCACGTGCCTCACTTTATGACAAAATATCTCATTCATATTAACTACATTTTAGACAATCTTTAGCTCGTTGCGAAGCTCTCGTCAAGAAGAACGCAAATCTACCAAAAAATATAAATATATATATAACATATACATATTTTAAACAGTGTCCCAAAATTGCAAAAAATTATTTTGCAATAACATTTTTTCAACAGCACCATCAAATTTTATTTATTTATCTTATTTATATAGGCAGGAAGGTTGACGTTCTTACTTATTACGTTCCTAGATCCAACATAATTTTTATTGGTTGTGTTTCTTATTTTTGGTATGCTCCAAAACTGGTTGTGTCTCGAATAATCATATATACATTACAAGATTCATAAATACGCCAAGTTTGATCCGTAAAAACATTTGAGCTGATTAATGGCGGACCCTTAACTATAAATGACCAGGTGCGTGCGCAAATTTCGTTCGACATAGATTATGGTGTAGCCAAACAATTAATTTAACACATAATTTTGGGATCGAGCTAGTTAACTCTATATAAGATAAATAAGGATTTATGACTGATACTACGAGGCAAAGATCGATCTATGTGGTTCACAAGAACCTTAATTTGGTCGGGCGCCTCGGACTGGAATCAAGGGCCACATTCATGAGTTTTATGTTCAAGAGAAGAGAAAAAATGTGGGAGAAAGAAGAAAAAGCATGTCCCAAATCTTTTCACAGGAGAAAATGATAATGATATATTCCGCATGTTAATTGGATATTAAAAGTTGTTCAACCACTCATGCATGAGGATCGATTCTCATGCAAATGTGAAGACATTTCCCTTTTTTAGTTTTGCATGCGTGAACTCGGATAAAGCTTAATTTCCATCTTGCCATTTTCTAAGGCTCGACACAGTCATGCCCAACCACGACTTAATCACATCAACTTTCTCTCTCCGACGACTAAGTTGTCACGGTGGTGATTCATGCAGGTTTTAATATTTATAAAGTCTCGTTATACCTATGGTCTACTCTAGTGCACTAACGGGCAGTGTACCCGGTCGTGTGTAGTGTAGTAATCGGTAAAGCCGAGGTCGTCCCAAGAGCTATGTGTGTTAGATTATTACTAAGTACAGGTGTCACAGATTAATAATGGTTTCGATAGGGAATTAATTAATTAAACTACTAAAGCAGAATAAAGCAAATAAAAGAAGATAAATGGTAAAGGGTAAATCAATAGAGGAGAGTAGTGCTAACCTAGTTAATCCTCCTAGCTAGTTATGTCTACGTCTACTTACTTGCAATTACTTCAGTGGGGTCAAAGTCGAGAGGACAACATTTGGTCAATTCGCCCTAACCGATCAGCAAAGATGCCACCACAGGAGAAGTCAGGTGTCCCATCATAAGTCCTGTTGTTCCTGGTCCCCTAAGCCAAGTCATTAAGTACCGCTACATGCTAGATCTATAATAGTGAGTGCCCGGGTGTTAGAACTTAAACACTCACCCCTTATTCTTAAGTTCATCCAAACAGTAAGTGATCAGTTGATCAAATCGCACAAGTAGAAAGGGTCGTCAGTTGGTCATATCTTACCCTTCCCGTCTCAGTCCGCTCACCTAGGGTCAGTTGGTCATATCTCCTAAGCAATTGGCCTCTACCGCAATTCAAAACTACCGAACTAAGGGTGGCTACCAATAAACTATGCATGCATACACTTAGAAATAATTGTACGGAAGTAATGTAAACGCAAACAAAACAATTAAGGAATCATAACTAGGCCAGAACCAAGAGGTGCTTAGCCGCTCATATTAATCATACAAACCAATTCAATATTCAAGGGTACGAAATACATGAATTAAAAGTAAAGAAAATATAAAATGCTAATGCTTATTGTAGGGTTATGATTTCTCCCTTGGAGACAACTTCGTATGCTCCTCTAGACATGCCTTTAGCTTTTTCCCACGTTCTCTGATTGTTGTGTGTGGAATGGGATGATTAGAAATGCAGGAATTCGTGGGGTATTTATAGGCCAGATCTGGGTTACGGCGTAACCATAACAAGAGTTACGCCGTAACCTTCAATTCCTCTGTATTTGCACTAGATCTGCTAGTTACTGCGTAACCTTATAAGTGGTTATGCCGTAGTCTTCAATAAACTTGGTTACGCCGTAGTTGATGAAATAGTTACGGCGTAAGTATCAGCGGCGTGGAACCTCATTTGACCTAATATAGTTACGTGGTAGCCTTTGGGAAGAGTTACGCCGTAACCTTCTGATAAGTTGGTTTCCTGAGTCACGCAATAGTTATGACGTAATGTGAGAGATGAGTTACGCCGTAACTTCTTCAAAGTAGCATACTGTGATAAATCTTTTGATATTTCTCCAGTTCTGCGTCTCTTTAGCTCTAATTCTCGTAATTTACCTGAAAGTGAAAAATAATGGAAAACAAGCGTAAATCCATATAAATGATATAAATTACAAGCATTATCAGGGGAAATTGACACTTAATATTCAGGACTATTTGATGTTATCAAATATCCCCCCACTCGAACTCTACTTGCCCTCAAGTAGACCTTATTAGAAAGATTCCTAAAAAGATATCTCCCATACCTGGAAAATATAAGTTTACAAATCCCTTATGCTAGAATAAAACAAAGCCGAACACCTCACGAAAGGGGAGCAAAATACTCAAATCTCTCAACTATTCTAAGTGTCAATTTCGGGGTGATCACTCAATCGCACAGTCATAGCATGTATTCTATCATAAGCTTGGCGGTTACACAAATCTCCACCACTAGAGTTAAGGGCTAAACAATTCTCGAAGGCAATATGGGTAGACACGACAAAGGTTAAGGGGTGACTCGTCATTACTAACATGTCACGGCGAAGTGGACAAAATCAATGATACATGACCAAATCCATGGCCAAGACACCAAAGATTGCTCGCTGCATCACCTAGACACGCTTCATGGCTAAAGGGTAAGATAAGACATGGGATGTATAAATGGTGTAAAATAAAAAATAAGCAGGTAGTCTAAATCTATAACCAAGTCACCACCACTTACCGTCCGCCCAAAGTTCAAGTTTTTAAGTCAAGAAACCGAATCATGAAATATAAGGTAGATGTGTCATTACAGGACGTCGTGATGGGCACACTACCTTTTCTCCAACTGTTGGCAAAATTACCAACTCCAATCTTCAAATGTGACCGAGGTGGCCTCCTCGATACTAAATCTATAAAGCTCATAACATAGTGCTTATAACTTTGCACTTTACAATATAACAACTACAAAGTTTTTTTTTTGAATCAACATAACAATGATAACTAAACATAATATCCCCCCACTTGAGATGAACAATGGGAATTCAGGGGGTCTTCAATGATCTTCAGGAATGTTGTCGATGAAAGCGTGATTTCCGAACCTTTCCACTCGAACCTTGAACTTAGGCAAATGATTACTTCCCAATCACAAATAAAGACTATAGGGTAGGCTAAGGTGTATAGGTGTATTGAAACAATATATCGGGTTAACAAAATGAAAGGAATGGCTCAGATGGGTGTATCTAGGGGTATCTTGCACTAAAGGTGAGTGCAACAAAAGGGTTTCACATGGGGGTCGAGAAGTCGAGGTGACTAATCGATAGACACACAATGGTAGGCTGTTTGGGTGATAATCCTATAATATTGCCTTCAAAAACTGAAAATTCCAAATACATCGAGCTAACTCAACATACCTCGTTTATGGTCTCGAAATGATGCAAAGGCCAAGTTCTAAAGTTTACAAGCTACCGGCACACTCATAATTTGGTGGATTTGTGGTAAAATATTGGAAACGGATAAGGCTAATCTCACCATAATATATCAAGGGTTGTATGTGCTCGGCTAAGGTCTACTCTAGTTAGGTTAAGAAAAACATGTCAATATTTTAAAAATGACATAATTTTTCAAAATAAACTAGAAAAACGAGGGCAAAATAATGTTCAAAAGATAATTTTACTCCCGTCCCCCCACTTGAATTGTACAAAGTCCCTTTTGTACTAAGCATTAAATAAAGGTGAAGAGAAAAGTAGAATTAGAGCGAGAACTTCTCTGAAATTTGCTCCATAAAGAAAGAAGGCCCACGAAAAAGAGACGTGCCTTCGTATAAGCATCATAAACAAACTTCAATCCCTGAAATCACACTACCGACAAGCATAATTCTAAAAAGAAAAAAAAATGAAAAATGAAAAATGAAAAACAAACCTAACTCACTTTCATAGGAATCACGGTTACATTTAGCATATGCAACAAGCCTTTTAAACCACTTGATGTCCCAAGTGGGCGTGTGAAGTCTCGTGAGGGTTTACAGGGAACACACCCACAAAGTTCATTTAAAATACTAATACAAGGTTACTGTATTTTAAAATGAAAGAATTAAAGCAGAGGAAGGTTACATCGTAACTCTTTTGAGTGAGTTACGTCGTAACTAGCAAAACCTGGCAAAAGCTGCAAAGCGAATGGTTATGGCGTAACCACAGAGATGGAATTACTCCGTAATTAGTAATGCGTCAAGAATTCTGCTACTAAAAGGTTGGTTACGGCGTAATCACTTAGATGAGTTACGCCGTAACTCTGGTCAGATCAGCAAACTGCAGCAGCAATTACTTCCTCGTTTCCTGCAAAAATGGTTAGAAAACACAAAACCCTACAGAAATGGAAATAAAATAAGAGAAAGGGATAATTTGGGTTGTCTCTCGAAATAGCACTTTTCTTTATTTACGAGTCTTTAATTTAGACTCAGAGCTGCGGGGCTACTATGAGGGCCTTTGGACTTCCCCGACCTCTTCAATGTCTTTCATCAAGTTATGCCTCATCCAAGCAACATTCGTGGCAGTTCGGAGGTATTCATTAGTTTCAATTTTCCGGATTTTGCAAAATTTTTCCTCCGGTCCCAAGTGGTAGCGAGTGAACTCGTATTTTTTGACAATAATTGGTGGCGGTCTCTTGTAGGGAATCCCAAGGAGTTTGCACCTCTTATGCTCATAAGCTTCATCGTCGGGATCAGTAAACTCCTCATTCTCTTACAATTCAAGGTAATCTAGGATCCCTTTAATGTCATCGTCATCAGAAGCGGTACCTTTAAACCATTCTTCATCGAGCAGATTCTCCACTAGTACACGCTTGCATTCTTTTTTTTCCTCACTAACCAACTCCTTGCCATCTTCAGTCGTTATTTCACTCATGATGTTAAGGCTTCCGTTGTTTGAATTTTCTCTACCCATGTACTCCTTCCAAATCTTCTCTTTGGTTAACGTATCAACATGTCCATACTTAATCTTCACCCAGCTATCGAATCCCAGGTTGTCCAGCCAAGGCAAACTCGTTCTCTCCTCATCGTTGGTTGAGGACCAAAAGAATTCGTCTTTTCTTATTCTCCTTGAGCTGTTTCCCCTATTACACAAATCGTCATAAGGGTTGCATGACGCCCAGAAAATTTCCCCAGGAGATTTTATTCTTTCACACCAGTGACTGCGTATTTTACTGTTGTCAGTTTCACTTAAATGCTCTTCCATACAGTAGATGTCGTTATTAGCCACTTCCTTTTTCTGATTGTGCTCCTCGTAATCAACTTTTAGCTTCTTAAGAAGATTTGGGTTAATCTTGGCATCCCTGAACTGTATTTCGTACCAATCATCAAATGCTAAGTCACCGAACTTTATACAATGTCTTTCACGCTCGTGAGGGCATGTCCACTCTTCCTCTCTTTCACTATCCCCGCCGTTGCAATACTCGCGGAAGGGGTTGCATGTAGGTCATGCTCGTGTGGATTCCTCGTCAGTTATGATGATCGGAGTACACCAGTGAGTGATAAGCGACTCTTGTTCATCTTCTAGGGAGAGTTTCTTGAGTCTTTCATCATCAGTATATGCGGGCCACATAAATTTGTTATGGTTGATCCTATCCTTATTGCTTCCTCCATCGCAAACCTCATTTCTCGGGTCACACGAGGCCCAAAGATCGTACCAATCTCCCTTAGCAACGGGTATCATTTTGCACCAGTGATATTTCCTCTTAGATCTAGGCAGGCGGCATAAGTTAACGTTGTGGGACCAGTCGTTAATCTCATATGTTCCTGATTCGTCTACTTTGAAGAATTTTTCTGCCCACGTATCCCAGTTACACCGTAACTGAGATTCTTGGTTACGGCGTAACTCGTTAGAATCGTTTTCATCAATATTCTTCATAACCCCATTATCGCTGTCAAAAACATAGTTACGCCGTAACTCATAAGGCAGGTTACGGCGTAACTCAGATCTGTCGACGGGATCAACCCCTGAATCCGTATCATTGGCCTGAACCTTTGAGTTATCATCAGCAAAAATCACTTTACATTTCATAGCGGGTTTCAATCCTTCAGGTTTATTGTTATTCATCCTTACTTTTTCACTGTGCTTGGAAAGGTTTCTGTCAGTGTTTTCCTGGAATTCTTTTAACCACTCATCTTGCTCCTTTTGTCTTTGGGCTGAATGCTCCAGGAACTTGTTAATTGTTTCTTCAAGACTAGGCTTTCTTTCTCCATAAGGCCCACGGTTGTAATTTCCACGATACTCGTTACTATTTCGATTATCTCCGTAAAGCGGTCGATTTTCTCCATACTTGGCTTCTTCAATTTCTTCGTCGTTATGAGGACAATTTTTCGTGAGATGTCCTCCTCCACAGCTTTCACAACCCACTTGGATGGCATGAATGGTTTCTCTGACCTTCAGCATATCTCGACTAAGATTTTCAATTTTACTAGCGATTGCTGCAATTCCGTCAAAATTTCCGCCTTGGTTTCTTTTACTTCCTCCGTCGTGCCATTTTTTAGAGTGATCAGACATTTTTTGAATGGCTTCAATTGCAAGAGTAGGAGTCATGTTCGGGATAGGTCCTTGATAGTCCAGCATTTATCTTTTAGTTATGTTAATTCCTTTGTAGAAAATGTTGACCTTCTACTGGTTGTTCAGATCATGTGTAGGAAACTTGTAAAGGAGATCGTTGTATCTATCCTAGGCTTGATACAACGTTTTGTCGTCTTCTTGTTTAAAATTATGGATCTCCAAAAGCTGGTTAGAAATCTTCGATGGCGGACAATATCTCTGAATAAAGTGCTTTTTAAGTAGAGCCCAAGTATTAATTGCCTCGGCGGGCAATCTTTCGATCCATCTTTTGGCAGCTCCAGTAAGAGTCATTGGGAATACCCTTAGCATAACAACATCATGAGACACTCCCAGAATGTTGAAAAGGCTAGCGATGTATAGGACATTTTCAACGTGCTCATATGCATCTTCGTCCCTGTTTCCTATAAAAGGGTTAGCACGAAGCTCCCTCATAAATTGGTCTTTGATTTCGAAACGGACATCTGCTTCAATTGCCGGTCTTACGAGACCCGGCCCTTGTTCCGCTCTTGTCAACGCCAAGTATTCCTCAAGAGTGAGGTCATCGATGTTAACAACTTCCAAGTATTCCTCAAGAGTGAAATATGATTGTGAGAAAAGTTTAAAACGAAATGAAAGACTTAAATATTAATCCTAATATAACTCCCCGGCAGCGGCGCCAAAAACTTGATGCAGGTTTTACTGACCAGGTTTTAATATTTCTAAAGTCTCGTTATACCTATGGTCTACCCTAGTGCACTAACGGGCAGTGTACCCGGTCGTGTGTAGTGCAGTAATCGGTAAAGCCGAGGTCGTCCCAAGAGCTATGTGTGTTGGATTATTGCTAAGTCTAGGTGTCACAAATTAATAATGGTTTTGATAGGGAATTAATTAATTAAACTACTAAAGCAGAATAAAGCAAATAAAAGGAGATAAATGGTAAAGGGTAAATCAATAGAGGAGAGTGGTGCTAACCTAGTTAATCCTCCTAGCTAGTTATGGCTACGTCTACTTACTTCCAATTACTTCAGGTGGGGTTAAAGTCGAGAGGACAACATTTGGTCAATTTGCCCTAACCCATCAGCAAAGATGCCACAAAAGGAGAAGTCAGGTGTCCCCTCATAAGTCCTGTTGTTCCTGGTCCCCTAAGCCAAGTCATTAAGTACCGCTACATGCTAGATCTATAATAGTGAGTGCCCGGGCGTTAGCAACTTAAACACTCACCCCCTAATTCTTAAGTTCATCCAAATGGTAGGTGATCTATTGGTCAAATTGCACAAGTAGAAAGGGTCGTCAGTTGGTCATATCTTACCCTTCCCGTCTCAGTCCGCTCACCTAGGGTCAGTTGGTCATATCTCCTAGGCAATTGGCCTCTACCGCCATTCAAAACTACCGAACCAAGGGTGGCTACCAATAAACTATGCATGCATACACTTAGAAATAATTGTACGGAAGTAATGTAAATGCAAACAAAACAATTAAGGAATCATAACTAGTCCAGCACCAAGAGGTGCTTAGCCGCTCATATTAATCATACAAACCAATTCAATATTCAAGGGTACGAAATACATGAATTGAAAGTAAAGAAAATATAAAATGCTAATGCTTAATGTAGGGGAGTGATTTCTCCCTTTGAGACAGCTCCGTATGCTCCTTTAGACCTGCCTTGTGCTTTTTCCCACGTTCTCTGATTGTTGTGTGTGGAATGGGATGATTAGAAATGCTGGAATTCGTGGAGTATTTATACGCCAGATCTGGGTTACAGCGTAACCATAACAAGAGTTACGCCGTAACCTTCAATTCCTCCGTATTGGCACTAGATCTGCTAGTTACGGCATAACCTTATAAGTGGTTACGCCGTAGTATTCAATAAACTTGGTTACGCCGTAGTTGATGAAATAGTTACGGCGTAAGTATCAGCGGCGTGGAACCTCATTTGACCTAATATAGTTACGTCGTAGCCTTTGGGAAGAGTTACGTCGTAACCTTCTGATAAGTTGGTTTTCTGAGTCACGCAATAGTTACGGCGTAATGTGAGAGATGAGTTACGCCATAACTTCTTCAAAGTAGCATACTGTGATAAATTTTTTGATATTTCTCCAGTTCCGCGTCTCTTTAGCTCTAATACTCGTAATTTACCTGAAAGTGGAAACCAATGGAAAACAAGCGTAAATCCATATAAATGATATAAATTACAAGCATTATCAGGGGAAATTGACACTTAATATTTAAGACTATTTGATGTTATCAGTGATCAAGGTTTTTTTTTTTTTTTTTTTTTTTTTTTTTTTTTTAAAGATGTGTAACAAAAATCGATCAAAATTTCAACCGATTAGGGGATTTGGTCCATGCTCCACAGAACATGATCAAGCACTCACAGTGGGCTCGACCGACCATGACCATGCATGACCCTCCCACTATGCCCAGCCTAAACGTAGTGGGGAGTGTTAGATGGTTAGATATTTATACGTAAGAGGTGAGTTTATTTTAATTTGCAAACTAAAAAAGCCATATAGACTAAGGGATTGATCTTATCTATTCGAAACTTTGAATTTAACGGACAAGATCAAATATTAAAAAAACATGGAGGGACTAAAAGTATAAATTGCTGCCAACTAACCCAACAAAATCAAGGGTCGTTATCACATTTTTTTATCATCCCATCACACAAAGAACACACTTTAAAAATCACTCTCTCTCCTAACCATTCCATATCAAACCCTAACCTTTCCAAATCAAAAATCAACGGTGATTTAACAGTTAAAATCACTTAAAAAACATAAAAAAGATGCATCGATGTCTGGAAAAAATCGAACCGATTCAAGATCCGGTTAATGATACGGTACTCATTTCGTGGTTATTTAAATATTATTCATGATTTTGTTTTTATTTCTGTACTTTACAAGTGTTTTTGATACTATTTATGAAGATTTTTAGGATAATATTTTAGTTTTTGATATTCTGTGATATTGTGAATTTTTTTGTGAAAATATAATAGATTACATGTTAGACTTAAGTAAACACAAGAGATATTATGCCTATATGTCACACCCTCAAAATGGGTCGCAGCGGAATGATAACCGGGGCGTGACTTTCATGGTACAACGTTGCAGTTATGTCGAACGACCTACATGAGTCGTTTAGAAAATCATTCTTTAATGTAGTCGCCAACAAGGACCATGACTCCATGAAATGCAATCAAGCAAGCTAGATACCTGAAAAATACATGCTAAAAGACCAACATAATGTTGGTGAGTTCATAGGTTTAATTTAATGTAAAATTTTGTACGGAACACAAGATTTCAGTAGTATAAAAATAAATACAATTGCACTATGCTCATGACCCCGACGCTTAACGTATTTGGTATGCAATCGAGCATAAATGCCTCCAAACAAGTGTTTGCCAGAAACTTAATGTAATCCTCAAATGGTATGCGTTCGTTTGACCAGTTGAAGCAACCCAACCCAAACGTGGGTGTCAACCCAATAGATCTATTCACAACATTCGCGCTTTCTGGTAATTAACGGTTCATGATTATGGTAGGGGACTTATTTGGCTATTTAGTAACTTAGGAAATGTAATAGTGTTGTACTTATGTCCGCATAAAAACAAACATGTATTCTCACCCCAAGTATTTGAAAAATATTGTAAACAAGTAAAACGGGGCTATGAAACTCACCTTAGTGAAGCAATCTGAACAGAGTACGGTCAAAAAGTATGATGGTATGGCACCGACACATTACCTATATTATGTGGCAAGTCTTAGTTCATAATTCTAATTTAAGACTCGATGAAGTTTACTTATGTATAAAAGCCTTTTTGTATTGTTGTTGCTTGTGTGGCGATCTTTATGATAAACCGATCTTGCAATAGTTGGCAAGAATTGGCTCTTTGAAAGTGTGTAGGCATGGAAGTATATAAAGGTATCTAAGAGACGTGTGCCTTTGGTTTGATAGAAACCGAGGGGCGACGTAAGGAAAATAGAAACGTAAGAGTAGCGGATGGGTTTGGATTATAACAGGACGTCGTTAAAAATATATATTTGTATATTTTCATATAATAATAGGTCTTAGGTAATAATTGAAAGTATGTAAAATTAATATCCCAAGTATTAGTTTTTAGTAAAAATGGTTGAAAGGAAGATTTGTACTTATAAGTAATAAGCATAGGTTTTTAGAAAAATCGGGCATGGCCCGTTTATATGTTTTAGAGTATGTTTTGACAAAAATAATAAGACGTGGTTTTAAAACAAGTTTCGTTTAGTTTGAGTATAACCCTTATACAAGTCTTAGGTAATAATTGAAAGTATGTAAAATTAATATCCCAAGTATTAGTTTTTAGTAAAAAATGTTGAAAGGAAGATTTGTACTTATAAGTAATAAGCATAGGTTTTTAGAAAAATCGGGCATGACCCGTTTATATGTTTTAGAGTATGTTTTGACAAAAATAATAAGACGTGGTTTTAAAACAAGTTTCGTTTAGTTTGAGTATAACCCTTATACAAGTCATAAATTAACGTTTAAAAAGTTAAGTTTTGATTATAACTATTGTTAGTAATATGTTTATAAGATATGCCGTTTGGAAATAATAATCAAGGTTAGTTTAAATACGTATACATTTAAAAGAATTTTACGTAAGTGTTTATTAGTCAAAATCCTTTTAAGTGGGGTTTAAATGTATATTATCGTCATAGTCTAGTTTTTATAAATTTTAAGTTTATAAAATAGATTGTAGTTTTAATTAATCGAATATCCTAGTTTGGTTGTAAAATATGTTTTTAAATCAATTAGTGTCTCCTTTTCCTAAATAAGCAAAATACTTAAACAGTGTTTGCATTCTAAGTAATAAAAATGTATGATTGTAAAAATATTAGTTTAAGTTAGTTGTCATATTTTTGAATGCATTTATAACTAGTTATGTATGTTTATATGTTAGGTAAACACGCCATGGGATGAGTCGAGGTCGTGTAATTGCAATGAGTCGGAAACAAGTTAATAGTTTATCTTTCGTTGATAAGATTACTTACAATAAATACTCGTCGATGGACCGCGTTGTGGCTCCCAAAAGATTACTTACAATACATACTCGTCATTGATAAGATTACTTACAATTGCAATGTGGCTCCCAAAAGCCAACCGGACCTTCGTGCTAAAAGGGCTTCGGCCCAGGTACAACAAACACACTCCTATATTTTAAAAAAGGTTTGAGCCCAAATAAATTTTTAACCAACACCCATAGAATTTCCAAATGAGTTGATACCTATTAACAGCCAATCGCATGCCCTCAAGTTACTTGTTGTTACAAATTTTCATGTGTGACTAGCGTTAGTCGGGTGCCTGCATTCCTAGCCGAGTGGCATAGCGTAGGGGTTAGACGGATGTACATTAGTGTCACTAGTCAAGTGGCTAGTTCAAGGGTTATTGGATTTACCAACCGAGCTACACCGGGGCTCGGTTTAAAGACCCTTTGTGGGTGGTGTCGCGAGGGAAACAAGCACCTTTCTTAGGGGTCGAGGGTTACTCAACTCACCCTCGCGAGGTTTGGCTTCTAATGGTTCTAACACACTTATGAGTCGGACTTACCCAAGGTCTCACCACTGTAACCATGGGTCACTTATGCGGCTCGGCCACAATTAGCATCAAAGAAACAAAACTCAATCAATCCTAAACTAACATCACAAGGGTAGATTTTTCCTAAGAACCAAAAAGTAGTTAACGCCATATCACTTTCATAAGGCCAAAGCCATTTCCCAGGTTTATGAGTTTATCACACAAACGCAACAACGATTTTTATTTTCAGAAGTTATTATACAATCGGTATGAAAAGAAAAGATCATAGGTGCGTGACTCCCAAACATCAACGCATGCAATTTAACCCAACAGACAATATAATCGATTGGAAAAATATAAAAGTAACAAACCATAATAAATTACAAGGTATGAATTCTTACAATATGACTAGAAATCGACTGCAGGAAGATGAATAACAAGACTCCAATCCGATTCAAACAGGAACCACCACAACTTCTCTTTTGACTTTTGGTAACAAATTGGAGGTGTGTGGCCTCCCTTTTGAATCCATTGGTAAGTTAAAAAGAAGAAAAATAAGATGTTCTTGACCCACTCTTTCTTCCATGGGTTCTAGCATCTTACTACTCTGAGCAAAACTCACTATCTCCTCAAATACATCTCGTGGCCCAACTTGGGGAGGAGGGAAAAGGGAAAGCGATTGCTCTTGGCTTAGGTCATAGCCTCCTTCTTGTTTGACTTGGGATTGAGAGTGATTAATCAAGTACTTTGAGGTATGGAGATGGTGATGGATCACCTTTTTGTGTTGCGTTTGGGGAGAAGGAAACGAGGGAGGAGAAAAATAAAAACAATAAAGATGTGATTTAGGGAGATAAGGGGCGGCACATGGGAAAATGTTGGATCGATATACTCTAACCAAACTAACTTTATGTAGCTTGTAAGGGCTTTGCAACTTCGGATAAATCCTAAGTCACTAACAAAGAAACACTGAATTAACTCTATTAAGTATGCGGAATTTACTTTAATAAAGCTAAGAAGAATTAACTTTAACTTCAAAAATTTTATTAATACTTAGAACCTGCTTGATACACAGATTCTCTAACAATCCCTAACAGCTCTAATATCGAATTTGTTAAACTCTAATATTCTCTAATATTGCACGTATGTCTAATGCCAATCTAGGGGTATTTTTATAGGCATAAGGATAACCCTAGTCGGTTTACAACTCTATTCCTTGTACGACAAGTAATACTAAACTAAACTGAGAACATTCTAGAATTACATAATAATCCTTATTGATTTGCATAGCAGTCCTTTATCCTTGCAGTACTTTGATGAATGAGCAGTACTTTGACCTTCACATAAGCAATACTTTGACCATCAGCAGCACTTTGATATTCTTCAGTACTTTCATATCCCAACAATCCTCCCCTAACTTGAATTCTACTTGCTTGATTTCAAGTTCCTTTGTATTTGTATCTTTAATATCTTTATCTTCAAAGAAAGGATTGTGTCTTTATCTTCAGATTTGTTTTGTACTCTCTGTGCTTGTACTATCATCATCAGAGTAGTCTTTTATAAGAAATTCTTTTTAGCAACAATCAGCAATCTTCATCTTTTCAGCTACTCAGCAACATATGACAATTTGTACATCAGTTCATTAAGTTTTAGTCTATTCTCATCACTTCCAGGTGTGTAAACTCCTGTGAGAGGTGAATCATTGAAATTTTTAATGGATTTTGATGTCTCTTTACCAAATCCATTAACTTTGGAGTAGCCAAATATTTAGGTGTGTAAGACCATGGTACATTGATAACCATATGATTTTTAGCAAATCATCAGCTATCAACGGATTTGTTTTGTCTTTACCAAAAGTCGTACCCTTTTGGACTAGTTAGTTCTTGCAACCATGGTGAACTAATTACCATATAAATGGTTTTTCCACAGCCTTTACCACAAGCCATTTTTCTTGTGGGCTAGCCAACTCTTCACATTCGCTGATATGGTGAGTTGATTACCATACAACTTATTAGCAAGTTGTCAACTATATAACGGATTTGAGATATCTTTTCCAGAGCCGTTTGCTCATGGATTAGCCAGTCCTTTTGTTAAACATGGTGGACTGATAACCTTTTGTTGTAACCATCTCAAAAACCATTTGCTGCTTTTAACCTTTGTTTCAAAATATTTTTCACTTAACAAAGTTTTCTTTTAAAATCATTTACTGGTTTTGTGTTGCAAGCAGTACTTTGGTTAAAGTACTGTTTGTCCAGCAGTACTTTGAATAAAGTACTTATTTTTCAAAAATTTATAAAATTAAACATCATACCAGTACTTATGCTTCATCATCAACCATAGTTGTCCATCTGATATACAATTCAATAACCATTAGGGTTGTTTCATTCTCTTTTTCGACTTCCATTCCATGATCCAGCATCATTCTCATAAGATCACTAGTCAAAGGATATCTTCTTTCAGCTAACATATGGATCATAGTTCCATCTTCCAATTCCAAGCATGCACCTGATTCTTCAAAGAATCTCCAGCTTGTAATCTCCCAATTTTCTTGATTTAACCAGATTTCTTCAGTGTTGTCTCCTCAGTTTCCCAGATAGTTGTCAGATCTCCTAGCAATACTAAGCCAATTCCAGTTGATGAAATATGTTCAAAGTATTCTTGCACTAATTGATATAGTTGAAACAGATCTGCTCTATCTATTATGTGCAGTATATCACATAGCAAATTAAACACTCTAAAGCTTTCATCCTCCCTATGGAACATCAGATAGTCTCCATATTTTGATTCTACTACATCAAATGTAGTTATCTTCTTTACTGCAGCATCTTTGGATTTAGGATAATCAAATTCGACAACTCTTATGCAATTTCTCAGCTCATCAACTGTATTAGATCTTAACTCAATCTTCTTTGATGGCTGTTCAGCTTCAGTTGTTCTTTTTCTTTTTAAACTTCTTTTACTAGCATCCTCTTTTTGCTTATCATCATCTTTAAAAAAAATAATACTATCAACTTGCTTTTGATAAGCTTCTCTGACAGCATTATATAAATATTTCATCTCTAAATAGTTCAGCTTCTGTAATCCAGTATATCCTTGACCTTTTAGATAAGCCATCATGGCATTTCTTTCCTTAGCTTTACTAAGTGGTCTTTGTGGTATAACAGCTTCAGGTTCCTTCACTGGTTGAGCAATTTCAGCATCATATTTAGCTTGTAGCTCCCTAGCAGCTGCTTCATTCTTAGCCACTTCAATAGCTCTGATTTCAGCCAAAGTGAGCTTCTTCTTCTTTGTTTCAACCAATTTGCCTTTACCTTTGTCTTTAGGATCTAACACTGGTTGAGAAGCTTGAGGTTGTTCTTCAGCAACTCCTGGAATACTCACACCTCTTGGTCTTGATAGATTTTGCAATATTTGTGCAACCGTCTCATCATCACTTGCAGTATGAACTACTTTGGGTGTGTCAGTTTCCTCTTCTTGTAGGATTGTTGAAGGACCAGCTTCTTCTTCAAAATTAAGAGTCCTTGGTGTAATTAGCTCTTGTCTATGTGTTCCTTGAAGAGCAGTACCTTGATCATCAGTACGTTCTACACCAGTACTTTTAACTCCAGTTCCTTCAGGCTCAGTACTTTCAATATTTACTTGTGCTTCAGTACTTTGAGGTTCATCTTCTTTATCTGCATGAAACTCAGCATCTTCTTTCAAATTATTTTGCTCCAGATTCCTCCCCAATTGGATAGAAGATTGTTGTTGAACCTTTGTGTCCTTTGAAGGCTTCTTAAACTTCTTCCCATGCCTCCTCTGTGACTTAACCCACTGTGATGTTGAATTAAAGGCCATACAAAAGACTTTAATCTTCTAAATTTGGTCTTCAACTTTACTAGTTGTGCAGCGTGAGCTTCAAAAGCTTTTTTCAATCTGACCAATTCTCTTGTCAAAACATAATTATCCAGAACCAATCCCTCAGGAGGTATCTCTCCAGCATCTCCTCTAGATGATGATGGATTGATTTCTGGTTCTGACTCAGCATGTGCAGTATCTTGTAGAGATGGTGTAGGTGAAACGGCAATAGCTTCTTGAGCAGCAGTTCCTTGTGAAGAAGCAGTATCTTGAGAAACAGTACCTTGAGTTGATGCAGTACCTTCTCTTTCTTCACTTGCAGCAGCCTCATCTCTAACTGCTTGAACAATCTCCATCATTGAAGTAGTCAAAGAAGTATGCCTTCCAGAGAATCTATTACTCTGCTTAGCCATGAAGGTGAATATCTTTGCAGGTTGTACCACAACAAGTAATAAGCTCGAAGGCTTTGGTACATCATGAAGTTGTTTATTTGATAACGCTACACGCGTCGTTCGGGGTCAAGGAAACTTCCTTTTCTTCGAGCAAGTTTTATAACACCCTAGGCAGTGAACCTAATCGTTGTAGTGTAGTAATTAGGGTAAGCCACGGGTATTGATATCGTTCTCTAGGGGAATAGGAATGCTAGTAAGGAGTTACTACGCTAAGGTTAAGGTTGAGGAAGATTATTTTTTATCTTTTTATGTTTTATGAAAATGGAAAGGTACGAATCTCGGGTATTGGATTTGGGGGGGTTGGTATTTCTACCGATTACTCTACTATTATCTAATTATCTAAACTAAGGTTGTGGGAGTCTATGTCTAATTAATGTGTGCTCGTATGATAGTTTAAAGATGTGTTTACTTAGATTGTATTACTCCTTAATTATCTCCTATTGATGGTTGAGTGTCACGTCTTATTCCTAGTTGCGTTGTGAGTCTAAAGTTGTAGGGTATGCGTTTCTCCCTAACTCTTTGAACTTACCAAAGGGTCTTGTCTACAAACCCACTAGGGATTATAAACTCCTACTCTAAGGCGCTCTTTGGATGGTTTAGCCTACAATTACTCAGGTAATTATATTCTAAGGTTCACAAAGATGAATCAAGCATTAAGTACACAACGAATGACCTATCGCATTACTAGATCATTAATCAACTAAGATAAGAAACAACCAATCAATATTCAATAATTAAGTTTCATACTTCCTAAGCAAACACACAAATAAATTAGCCGGACATGGAGAACATGCAAGCATACACACAAATAATCAAAGACATAATTGAATTAATGAAGTAAAGACTTATCTTGATGTAAGATAGGGTTTAAAACCTTAAAATACTGTACAAGACACCTTAGGTTCGGTTTTAGGTTTTTACTCCAAAGACTCTCCACACAAAGACTGAAAAATTCGGATTCTATATATAAGATTACAATTGCGACGGCGTCACCTTATGTTTAGTGACGCCGTCGTGTCGCCGCCATTAGGTTTTCGTCTTGGCCACGTTAACCTTGCGACGGCGTCACCTTATGTCCGTGACGCCGTCCTCTTCAGCTTCTGACGTCGTCTGGATTGCATCTAGGCCGTCTGAGTAGCGACGGCCTACTCTTTTACAACTAGACGTCGTCACTTGAAAATACGAGTTTTGGGTACTGGATCGTCACAATAATTTTGGGACGGCGTCGCCAATAGCACCTGACGCCGTCGCCTTCTAACTTCAGCAACTGTGAGTGCCTCGATTTCGACTTTGGCCATTTTCTTCATATATTCGCGCCTTTTCGTCCAAATAAGTGCCATTCCAGCATTTTGCCTTCACGAGACCTAAAAAGTGAAAAGGAACGATATTAAGCAATAACGGATACAAAAGTGATCAAATAAGGACTTAAACGACCCCTCAAAATGATACCTTTTAAAACCTTATCAAATATCCCTACACTTGTTATTTGCTTGTCCTCAAGCAAATGTGCTTTTAGCCAATTAATTTATAAGTTAGGGGTCATGAAGCATTAATTCAAAACGGTCCACAACACATATAAGCCCCGCAAAAGTCATAACAAGCACGGAAATTACATACTAGCACCTCACATGGGGTGTTTGGATACTCACATCTCTCTCGGGTGTATATATGAAATATAACAAAATAGGAAATGGTAGATAAACACTCATTAACCGGTCCTAGTACATAGATTACCATAGGCTTGAGAATAGATCAAACCTTCATCGCTTTGGCGTAAGCACCTAGGAAAGACTATCAAAGAGGTCTTTTAAAGGGTTGTAATGTTAGGCTTACGGTAGGGAAATAAGGTTTTGGTGGGATAGGCTATTTAGTGGTGGTAAGTCAAAAATCTTTATGTTAACTGCATATGAAGAATGGCGTTGCTAAGCCAAGACTCGACACTCTAAACTCTAGATAACTGAAATAAACAAACATAAATTTAAAAGATAGATGTAGGATGGTAGCCCGTATGTTATTTTTATTTATTTTTTTTTTTATTTATTTTTTTTAATCACTCTATTTTTTTTCTTTTCTCTTTTTCTATTTTTTTCGATTTTTTTTTTTTTTTTTTCATACACTTTTACTCTACCATCCTCTACGATAACATCAAAATACTAGGGATTTATAGGCACATCCCTACACTTGAGTTTTTATTACTCTAACACTAATTTGACCCGATTTGAAAAGATCAAAACACTTGGGGTACATTATTATGCAAACAAAGGGAATTTGAATTTTTAACGTTCCCTTCCCGTCATTTCATAAACTTTAACTTTTCCCATGAATCCCAATCATCCCAAAACTGTATACAAAGGATATGACTCGACTTAGCAACTTATGCAAGCAACTAGATAATTGAACTAAGGGTTTAGGGTGATAACAAACATTTGCACTAAAAGTGAGTGCATAAGGGGTAGGCTAAGGCGATTTGGGTGTATATTTGGGGGTGGGGTGTAAACAATGCTCTTCATTGATATTCTGGAAAAACCGAAACATCACGAGAACCGCGAAAAGGATAGGCTCTGAGGGGTTAACTAGGGGTATCGTGTACTAAAGATGAGTACAACGCAAAGGGTGTGGGGAATTACTCAACCGATGTGGAAGAAGTAATTATATTACAGGTATCAAACAAGGGTTATCCTAATGCCTCTTATCATTTAGTTATTCCTAACTACACAAGTGTAGCCTCACTTGCGATCTCGGAATGCATCACAAAACAAGTTCTAGAATCTAATATACTACCGGTTCACACTCTAAGCATTAAAGATGAATGCTTTAATTCCTACTAATCTAAGGGCGATCCTCACATTTTGGGTGGAATTTGGGTGGTAAAGGGTTTTTGTGCTAGTCATATAACTTCCTATCCATGAGACACTTATGTTAAGACTAATGGCCCACTCCTATATTTCATAAAAATTTTTAAATTTGGTGCCAAAATTACCCTAACCGACATTTTCTCATGGTTTATTACACAAATACAATTGGACAAAGCAAATAATCAAGGATAAGTATAGTTTCAAAGTTCCCGTTTTATTTTCCCTCCCTACACTTAAACTGAAAGAAACTAATACTCCCCTGATTAGCTCGGTAGGATCCGTGTAAAGTGGTGGTTAAATTCTTTCCAAGAAGAATTATTGCGTGAAAAGCTCCTTCCAATCTTATGTAACTTCTTCTTGACAAACTAAACCTGCACACTTGAAGAAAACAAACGAAACCTTCGCGTAAAATCGGCGGTAATAATATATATAAGACTCGATTTAAATTAGGATATAATGCTTGTAGAATGGATGTTTACAGAATTTCAAAGAAAATTAAGACCTGGAAAATTCCAAAAATTTATAAATAACTCAGAAAACGAGAAAAAAGTAATCTGATGTTTTTACTCCTTCCTGACGCCGTCAGGTTGCAATCCTGACGCCGTCAGGTTATCCTGACAAAAACTGGTCTGCGATTTTCTGGAAAAATTCTGGAAAATTTACATCTTTAGAATCTGGAAAAATTTCTGCAAAAACATTCATTATGACTCGATACAAGCATTTGACTCGAACAAACAAACATAAATATCTTTTAGTTAATTATTATTCTCATGTTTACGTTTCTTTTTAAAACGTGTGTAATCCTCCCTACACTTATCCCTTATGTAAAATACCTTTATATGCAATTAAGACGAGGTTAAAAACAAAATAAAGCATTTTTACAAATTTAAACATGAGGATAAACAATTAATAAAAGATATAAGACATTAACAAGCAAACAATTAAACATGGGTTGCCTCCCACGAAGCGCTTTTCTTTATTTAAGAGTCTTGTAGCTAGACTCATAGTCGTGCTCCTACGTTTTCTCATTACCGCCCTCTTGACCGTTTCTAATGGGGGATTCCATGTTGTAGAAGTGCCCTAAAATGCGCTTCTCTAAGAGTTCATCCTCTCCCCAATCGGTCCTATATTCCGGTCCTAGGCTCAAGCAATCCTTATAGAATCCGAAAATCTTAGCCATAACATAATCAACACCTTTCTCCCTATCCTCATCATTCCTATAATAGACCGACAGTTTAAGTTCCTTTTCATCATTAGAGAGTGATGAAAACTTCTCAATCTTAAACGGCATTTGGTAAGCTACGTCATCGGTCTTATTCTTGAATCGCACTACTCCTAACGAGGGGTCATAGGTCATCCCGGTGCTTTTTATGAAAGGTTTTCCTAGAATAACATGGGATAAGCTAGGGTCTATGGCCGTGCTAATATCATCCACAATTATGAAGTCTGTAGGAAACGTGAAACTACCTACATAAACGGGCAATCCCTTAACTCTTCCAAGAAAATTACAACTAACATTAGGATCATTGGGGTCTTGCCTAGTTGGAATAGGCTTCTTCAATATCCAATTGTAATAGGTGCTAGTCATTATGTTGATTGGGGACTTGCGATCAATGTAGGCTTTTGCCACAAAAAGGTGTCCTATGACACATGGTATATTAAGATTCCAAGGGTTCCCTAACTTAATTCGAGGACTTTTCCTAACATACATGTGACGGAGGTCACGCACTAAGTGAGGGTGGCGAGATAGTTCTTCTTCCGTAGGAAATTTGTTGAAATAATCAATGTCTACTTCATCTACTTCCTCGGGTATTTCCTCATCCGCAAGTGTATAATCCTCTTCGTCATTTGTTTCATTAGGTTCAACTAAGGCGATGGCATTGACGAATTGGACATGCTTAGTTAGCTTGCTTGGATCCTTAATCTCAATGCCTAAAGGCTCGGGAGTTGAGATAGAACTAACCTTCTTATCACTATTAGCTATGGCTTTCAAAAGGTTGTCTATTTTCATATCCATCTCGGCTTGTTGATGGTTAAAGCGGTCCGAGAGCTTAGCCATTTGGGTTTCTTGGGATGCAACTAGGTTTTGCAACATCCCTTCGACGTTTTGTTGGTTAGGACCGTTAGGTGGGGGCCATGAGAAATCATTAGAGGTGAATTCTTTGGTTTGTCCCCAGTAGAAGTCGGGCTTGTTTTTCCATGCTTCACGGGTTTCATTGAAATTCCTAGGTCCAGGTGTTGTAGGGAATCTTCCTCCCGTTCCATTAATACGTGAGGATGCGTAGTCAACAGAAGCATGCTCTGAGGAGCGAGTGCTATTGCGCGTGTTATGAGGATCACAACACGGCTCACACGAGGAAGAAGTTTTGTTCACATGGTGTGTAGACTTAGGATTTTCGTAGGAACTCATGAGGAATTTAACTTGATCTTCAAGTTCGATCATCCTACGGTCGGAAGGAGGCAAGGAAATTGCCTTGACGGTTTTGGGCAGCTCACGGGGGTCATCCCAACTTTCGTTGTCATAGAGGGCGAGGTCCTCTATTATTTCCCATGATTCTTCTGCGGTGAGATTACTAAGTTTTCCACCGGCCGCTTGGTCAATGGATCGCTTAGTGGGGAAGTTGACATGATCATAAAAGATTTGGACTTGGAGCCAAAGATCAATGCCGTGATGAGGGACTTTATGAAGTAAGTCCTTGAATCGGGTCCATGCTTCGTAGAGAGATTCACCTTGACGTTGTTGGAACATCAAGATGTCATTCCTAAGCTTAGTGGTTCTCCCCGGTGGGAAAAATTGAGCAAGGAAGCGAGAGGTAAGATCATCCCAACTTGAGATGGAGCCGGCGGGAAGTCGCTCAAGCCAATTACTAGCTTGGTCCCGTAGAGAGAATTGGAAGAGACGCAGGCGCGTGGTCTCCCGAGTAGTAGCATCAAGGTCGATGGAATCGACGATTTTGAGGAAATCCCTCAGATGCTGATTTGGATATTCGGAACGAAGTCCATGGAATGCACATCCGTTTTGCACCCACCGGATGGTGTCGGATCGCAGGGCCATAGTTTGGGCTTGGTCGGGAAGCTCAATGGTGTTCCTATAGCCTAGGTGGCTTGGTCTTGAGTATTCACCAAGAGTACGGGCTCTTGGCGGGTCATTTGGTGGTGGGTTGATGAATGGTAGTGGGTTATCACCTTCCATGATGAAAAGTGATGGGGTTATGAACAAAGGTTACGAAGAAGGGGGATAGACTAAGAGAAAGCTAAAAAATGAGAAAAAAGTTTACTTGATAGGAATCAAGCAAAGAAACCTAAACGAGGTGGACTACTAACTAGCTATTCTATTCCCCGGCAGCGGCGCCAAAAACTTGATAACGCTACACGCGTCGTTCGGGGTCAAGGAAACTTCCTTTTCTTCGAGCAAGTTTTATAACACCCTAGGCAGTGAACCTAATCGTTGTAGTGTAGTAATTAGGGTAAGCCACGGGTATTGATATCGTTCTCTAGGGGAATAGGAATGCTAGTAAGGAGTTACTACGCTAAGGTTAAGGTTGAGGAAGATTATTTTTTATCTTTTTATGTTTTATGAAAATGGAAATGTATGAATCTCGGGTATTGGATTTGGGGGGGGGGGGTTGGTATTTCTACCGATTACTCTACTATTATCTAATTATCTAAACTAAGGTTGTGGGAGTCTATGTCTAATTAATGTGTGCTCGTATGATAGTTTAAAGATGTGTTTACTTAGATTGTATTACTCCTTAATTATCTCCTATTGATGGTTGAGTGTCACGTCTTATTCCTAGTTGCGTTGTGAGTCTAAAGTTGTAGGGTATGCGTTTCTCCCTAACTCTTTGAACTTACCAAAGGGTCTTGTCTACAAACCCACTAGGGATTATAAACTCCTACTCTAAGGCGCTCTTTGGATGGTTTAGCCTACAATTACTCAGGTAATTATATTCTAAGGTTCACAAAGATGAATCAAGCATTAAGTACACAACGAATGACCTATCGCATTACTAGATCATTAATCAACTAAGATAAGAAACAACCAATCAATATTCAATAATTAAGTTTCATACTTCCTAAGCAAACACACAAATAAATTAGCCGGACATGGAGAACATGCAAGCATACACACAAATAATCAAAGACATAATTGAATTAATGAAGTAAAGACTTATCTTGATGTAAGATAGGGTTTAAAACCCTAAAATACTGTACAAGACACCTTAGGTTCGGTTTTAGGTTTTTACTCCAAAGACTCTCCACACAAAGACTGAAAAATTCGGATTCTATATATAAGATTACAATTGCGATGGCGTCACCTTATGTTTAGTGACGCCGTCGTGTCGCCGCCATTAGGGTTTCGTCTTGGCCACGTTAACCTTGCGAAGGCGTCACCTTATGTCCGTGACGCCGTCCTCTTCAGCTTCTAACGTCGTCTGGATTGCATCTAGGCCGTCTGAGTAGCGACGGCCTACTCTTTCACAACTAGACGTCGTCACTTGAAAATACGAGTTTTGGGTACTGGATCGTCACAATAATTTTGGGTCGGCGTCGCCAATAGCACCTGACGCCGTCGCCTTCTAACTTCAGCAACTGTGAGTGCCTCGATTTTGACTTTGGCCATTTTCTTCATATATTCGCGCCTTTTCGTCCAAATAAGTGCCATTCCAGCATTTTGCCTTCACGAGACCTAAAAAGTGAAAAGGAACGATATTAAGCAATAACGGATACAAAAGTGATCAAATAAGGACTTAAACGACCCCTCAAAATGGTACCTTTTAAAACCTTATCATTATTCAAGAAAACTTGAATAAATCTTGGATACATTAACCAGGGTGATCCATTAGAAATGTGAGATAGCATACCATCTTGAATGAGTCTTGAAAAGTTGAAGAGATGATTTGTACCCAATACCACCAAAGCAGATGGTATATTATATCCAAATTGCTCCCATGAAGTACTCTTAGAACTGATACAATGAAGTAATACATGTAGCAAGTACTTTGAATGTGGACTAAACAAGGGTTTCTTGAATGTTGTTTCAGTTAAGGACTCTTCATACCCAATATCTTAAAGTATCCCAAAGAAGCTGCTTGTCAAAATGAATAGCTCCTTCTTCATCATCCAATAATAAATCTTCACGAACTGAAACTTCACTAACTTTAACAATCTTTCCAGCAACCTTAGCCTGTATATATGACTCATCATCTTCCATGTGAGTTCTAGCAGTTGCCCAAAACTGTTGAATCCATGGCTCAATAACATCCGGTTCGACCAAAAGTGCATAATTGATTGTTGATCCAGCAAGGAAATCAATTATGTCATGGAATGCGACATTAGCTTCAATCTTATCTAAATTGGCCACCATGTTGTGTTTAGAAACTGTGTTTCGATTCGCCATTGATTAATGTTTACAAAAGAAAGTGGTTCGATGAATAGTAAATGTGAAAGAGAGAGAAATATGGAAAAGATTGATAACTATAAAGATGAGAGGGAAAATCAGAGGGTAGTTATTTATAGGTAAGATTTGAAAAATCACAGCCCATAATAACAAAGTTACCGTTATTTGAATTTTAACCAATCTTTTGACCGTTGGAACAGTACGTTGATAAGACAAACAGTGCTTTCCACGTAAGCAGTACTTTCAGAGCAGTACTTTCATGTAACCAAAAAGCAGTACTTTTCCATTCTCTTCGTCACAATGGCAAAAACTTCAAAAATCATTGTATTAACCTCCCCTTAAGCAATGCATAGGACTGTCTAACTAACTAATCAGTCATCCCCTTAAATGTAGCTTAGTAATTAATCATACCAATACTCACCACCAAATGATTGAATCTTGAAACATCAAATCCTTTTGTGAGTAGATCAGCTACATTATCATATGTGTGAACCTTGACAACATTAATGAGCCTATGCTCATAACAATCTCTGATAAAGTGATGCCTAATCTGAATATGCTTGGTTTTGGAGTGATAAACTGGATTCTTCACAATGCAAATTGTACTCTCATTATCAATGTTAATAGGAGTATTCTTGAAATTGAACCCATAATCCAAAAGTTGATTTTGCATCCACAAGACTTGTCCACAACAGCTTGCAGCAGCAACATATTCTGCTTCAATGGATGATGTTGCTGTAATAGTTTGCTTCTTACACTGCCATGAGACTAATCTTCTTCCAAGATATTGGCATCCTCCAGTGGTTGATCTTCTATCATAATTAGCACCTGCATAATCACTATCTAAAAAAGCTTCCAAGTGAAAAGGTGAATCCTTTGGATACCACAACCCTAACTTAGGTTGTTGTTTCAAATAACTAAAAATCCTCTTCACAGCATTCATATAGGAGACCTTAGGTGAGACTTGATAACTTGCACATAAATAGACAACAAACATGATATCAGGCCTAGATGCAGTTAAGTACATAAGACAGCCAATCATAGATCTGTACAGCTTGACTTCAACAGGTTGACCATCTTAATCCTTTCCCAATGAGTTGATAGATTTGATAGGTGCAGTGACTGGCTTCATAGCATCAAAATTGAACTTCTTAAGAATGTCAGAGACATACTTGTCTTGACTTATGAAAATTCCCTCCTTTGACTGTTTAACTTGAAGACCCAAAAAGAAAGTTAATTCACCTATAGAACTCATTTGAAATTCATGTTGCATCAGCTGCTCAAACTCCTTTACCATTGACTGTTTGGTAGCTCTAAAGATGATATCATCTACATAAACTTGAACCAGCACGAATCCTTCTTATCTCTCTTGATAAACAAAGTCTTGTTAATTGCTCCCCTCCTGTAACCATGATGCAATAAGAAAGTGGAAAGCCTTTCATACCAAGCTCTAGGTGCTTGATGAAGGCCATAAAGAGCCTTAACTACTTTGTAGAATTTGTTTGGATGTGCAGGATCTTCAAAACCAGGAGGCTGTTTAACATAGACCTCCTCTGTAATCTTGCCATAAAGAAAGGCACTCTTGACATCCATTTGATAAACATGAAATCCCATATATGATGCAAAAGCATGGAATATTCGAATGGCTTCAATCCTTGCTACAGGAGCAAACACTTCATCATAATCTACTTCTTCTTCTTGTCTATATCCTTGTGATAATAGCCTTGCTTTGTTCTTGATGACATTCCCTCTTTAATCTCTCTTGACTCTGAAAACCCATCTTGTACCAATGACTTTCTTTCCGTCTGGTAGATCACATAGTACCCAAACTTCTTGAAGTTTGAATTGAAGAAGTTCTTCTTGCATGGCTTCAACCCAACTCTCTTTAGTTAATGCTTGAGCTATATTCTTGGGTTCTTCGTGAGAGATAAAACAAGTGAATAAACATGTTTGGTGATCCTTATGATTCAGCCTGTTCTGTTTATATACAAAGCTAAGTAAGGCATTATGTGGTTTAGAAAAACCTTTAGCTTTGGTCCTTGTGAGCACTCCAGAAGTAGAAGGTCCAATTATTTGACTAGTGGGATGATCTTTGTGAATCCTTAATGTAGGAGACTTTGGTACTTCAAGATCATCATCCAAATTTATGAAATCAGCTCCTTCATTGGAATGTGAGAAAATACCTTCATCATCTAATTCATCATCAGTATCTTCTAAACCAGGCATGGTCGGATCATCATCAAAAGTACTGTCAATAGGTGCAGCAGTACTTTGATCCAAAGTACTGTGATCAAAAGTACTGTGAGGGTTTTCTATAGACTTACCCTTTTTCTTTCCTTCTTCAAAAGCTCTCCTTTGTTCATCCTCATAAGATTGTGCTATTGTTTCTTGAAAAAGCATTCAATTAAGTTCATCTTGAATAGCTTGATCCTCAGCAGACAAAGTGGATTTTGGTTCATCAGTACTTTTCTCCTTCTCAACAGTTATAGGTTCTTCATCAAGAACAACATCAGGTCTAATATTGACTCCATGAACAATGTATTGTAAATCTTCTTCTTTGTGAACAACTTGATTTTCTTCTCTAACAGGAACATAATTCATAGAAGGAGTCAAAATCTCAAGATCAAACATCCAATCAGGACCTTTACCCTTTTAATTTTCTTGATCTTCTAAAAATTCAACATGAAGATAATCTTGAACCTTCTTGGTGACCTTGTTGTACACTCGAAATCCTTTGCTGTTGGTACAATATCTCAATAAGTATCCTTCTTCTGACTTGCCATCAAATTTTCCCAAAGCATCAATAGTATTGAGAATAGTCAGAGGACATCCAAAAGATTTCATAAAACGTATGTTAGGTTTGATTCCCATAAGCAACTCATAAGGTGTCTTCATCTGAGGTTTAGTGATTGATACTCTATTCAATACATAGCAAGCAGTACTTACAGCTTCAGCCCAAAATTGAATAGGTGGAAGGGAATCTGCAAGCGTTGTTCTGGCTGCTTCAATCAAAGTTCTGCTCTTTCTCTCTGCAACACCATTCTGCTGTGGTGTTCTAGCAATGCTAAACTCCTTTTTTATTCCTTTCTTGGCACAAAATTCATCCATAAGCTTGTTCTTGAATTCAGTCCCATTATCACATCTAATTCCTCTTACTTTGAGTCTCAACTGATTTTCAAGGGCTATTATAAGATCATGAATAGCATCAAAGGTTTCATCTTTAAATCCCAAGCAAAATACCTAACTAAATCTACTGCAGTCATCTGTCACAACCAGACAGTACTTCTTCTTGTTCAGACTTGCAACAGAAATAGGTCCAAATAGATCCATGTGCAGCAACTCCAAAGGTTCTCTAATGGTTCTTTCCTCAATTTTCTTGCATGAAGCTTTGTGTTGTTTACCCTTCTTGCACGCTAAACATGAGTGATCATTCTTGTATGTTTTTGAAGGTAAACCTCTAACTAAATTTCCTTTAACCAACTTGTTGATATTCTTGAAATTCACATGGCCTAATCTTCTATGCCACAGATGTGCTTCTTCAAGTGTTGCCTTAGCTACTAAACATGTTGCTCTTGCAGAAGAGTTTAGACTCTTCATATCCAAACTGTACACATCATTGGTTCTTGGTACTCTCAGTACTACCAAGTTATCATCAACAAGCTTGAACTCAGGGGAAAGAATGAGACATTCTGTGTCAGTGAATAGCACAGGGTGCTTCTTGTCACAGATCTGAGAGACTGACAAAAGATTGAATTTGAGCTCCTTCACATAGCGAACATTCTCAAAATCTATGCTTCCTGCCTTGATAGTTCCTTTGCCAGTTATTCTTCCTCCACTAGCATCATTCCCAAATGCAACTCTTCCTCCACAATAAGATCTAAAATCTGACAGAATCTCTTTGTCTCCTGTCACGCTTCCAGAGCAACCACTATCCACAATTAAATGATCTTTAAGCTCCTCTTCTGGGTTGCCCTGCACAAAGAAAAAAGAGTTAGTTAATTTTAGGAACCCAAGCCATTACTGACTTGTGTTCCCCTTGCGGAGTTACATACTTAAATTATTTAAGTATGTAATTGCCACTGTCTTTAAGCACATGATCAATTATCTTTGGTTGTTCCAAAACTTGTGTTGGTTTTTCAATAAAAATCTCTTTTTCATCCAAATTCTCTTTGTTATTTTCAACAAAAATTTCTGTTTCACTCACACTTGCCGAAAGTACTGTTTGTTCCCCATCAGTACTTTCTTTCTTAACCCAACTGGTTTTAACTTTTTGTGTAGGTTTCTTTAATCTAGATACTCTTTTTGAGGTGTAACGCCTTCTAGATTGGTAGTAATTAGATCTTTTAGGGCTTCCATTCCAAAAAAGTGCTAGTAGTACCTTGATTGGGTGAAAATCTAGCAGTACTTTGAGAAGGTACTGCTTGAGAAGGTACAGGTGATTTTGAAAAGATCTTCTCTGGTGAGGGTACCTATGGTCTTGTGAGAAGTTTTTGTGGTTAACCCTATGTGAATGATTCCAGACTGGTTTATTCTCCCTTAGTTTTTGGTTGGCAGATCTGGTCTTTGGGAATTTGCTTAAGTAATCTGAGTGAAAGTCACAGTCCTTAATCAAATGATCAGGACTATAACAAACAAAACAGAATTTTTGACCCATACTCCCAAAAAATCTTCCTTTAGTTCTATGATTAAAACTATCCTCTCTTTTTGGTGAATGATGAAAACTGTTTTGACCAAAATTATCCCAAAAAGGTTTAGTAGTATTTTGAAAAGGTTTTCTTAAAGGTACTGCTGAAGGTTTAGCAGTATTTTGAAAAGGTTTTCTTAAAGGTACTGCTGAAGGTTTAGCAGTACTTTGAGATGAAGGTACTGCTTGACTCTTAACATTATTATCCTTAGGCTTCTCAACTGTTTCTTTTGGGGTTTTAGAACTAGATGGATCTGTATTAGACTGACCAGTAAGCTTTTTTCTAAACTCTAAGTTGTCTACTCCAAAACTAGAAACATCTGTCCTAAGTGGTTGAAAACTACCAGTCGGATGAGGAACTGCATGATAACCATTGTCTTTCTTAAATTCAGAAGGTGTTTGACTAAGAGATTCCTCATTACTAGATGTATTATCTACATAGTTAATCAGTTCATCATCACTAGTTAGTATATCCTCAGAATCAAGTTGTTCCTGATCACTAGGTGGGTTCTCTTCTATACTACTAAAGTCCATACCAAAACCTAGGCCAGTTTTAATGTGTGCTCTTTTCTGTTTTTCAACAAAACTAACATGTGAAAGGCCAGATTTTCCCCAAGCAGCAAATTTTTCTAGCAACTCATCCCTTTCCTTAGTCAGCTTTTCAATCTCAAAAATCTTACATCCTAACTTCCATTCACTTAATTTTAACTGATAATCCTGTTGTTCATACTTTTCTGCCCAAGCTGTTAATACAAATAAGCCGTCAAAACGTTTATTTATATTTTAAGATCTTCTAATGTTTTGTCGATAACAAAAGTAAAATCATATTAACGAAACAAATAAAATACGTAAATGGTTTGAACAAATAGTTTTCTAACACACTTACGTTTTCACATAAAACACTATAACAAGATTAAGTGATTTTATATTTTAGATACACATGTACAACAACTAGTGTTTACATATTGGCTTAACAAGTTTAAGTAACTCTATGAGTTAGATACATATGTACAACAACTAGTGTTTACATATTGGGTTAATACATACTTATATTAAGTACACTAAAATGGGTAAAAACAAGTATATACTAAAATGGGTAAAAGCAAGTATATACTAAATAGATAAAAACTAGCAAATGGTTTTTGACCCATAACCCATGGTTTTATATATACCACTTACACAAGTTCAATGTATCCTTAAGGTACATTGTATCTAGATTGAAAACCATGGATCAACCCATAACCCATGACCCATGACCCATAACCCAAAATACCCATGGGCAAAGAGGAGCGGACCACGGATCCCTAGCTTTGTGCTAGCCGGATCCCAAGTGGAAGGGATCCGTGGGATCCGGGGAAACAGTAGTGAATTTCCTCTATAAATAGAGAGCCATTTCTTCCTTTCTACTAATCCCTTTACACACATACTTCCCCCAAGTATTCTAACCCTCTAACCTCAGATCCAAGAGATCTATGTAGCTTTTCTCTTTTGTTTTTGTGTGATCTTCTAGGTTCCTCTTAAAGGAAAGATCACCACATCTTGAAGACGTGCAAGCTCAAGTCCATGAGTTGCCATGCTTCGTCATCATCAAGACAACGAAGGTTCTCTTGTTGATAGATCTACCTTTCTCCATAGATGTTGGGTTGAAGGCATTAGTGAAGAATGCCGAAAGTGTCAAGATGAAAGCATTAGTGAAAGGTGCTCATCATCCGTGTCAAAGCATTAGTGAAGAATGCTAAAGGTGTCAAGACGAAGGCATTAGTGAAGGGTGCCAAGCGTTGTGTCAAAGGCATTAGTGAAGGATGCCAAAGAAACAAATCAAGTCGCATTTGAGAAGAATGCCTAGGTCGTGTAATCGATGAGGTGCATCGTTATACATTTAAGTATTTGTTTATTTGCAAGGATGGTGATATCCTTGATGGTGTTGTAACAAGGAGTATATCTCCTTGATAATAGATGTTGTGTCGTGAAGGGTAGTAGTTCCTCCACAATGGAACTAGGTGCTTAGCCTAGTACCTAATAAAGGGTAGGCGACGTTGTGATAGGATTAGTTCTCCTAAGGTGTGAAAGAACTCGGTGGTTAGCCTAGCACCGTATAAAGGGTAGGCGACGTTGTGTTAGGTGTGGTTCGCCTTGGTGTGAAAGAACTCGGTATTTAGCTTTGTACCGGAAAAAGGTTAAGCGATGTTGTGAAGGCTTCTCCGCCATAAGGAGTTGGTGTAGTGCTTACGAACTCTCGAGTAGGTGACTCGGGGAGTGGAGTAGGGCAAGGAAGGTGTCCTTGTAGCCGAACCACTATAAATAACTTGTGTCGTGGTGATGTGCTTCTTACTCTTTATCTTTCATTATATGTTTATATATCTATCTATCAAACGTCCAACATAAACAATCAAATAGATTGACATAAGTCGATCTAAATATTTAAAAGGAAGTTTTAAATTGGTAAAACTATTCAACCCCCCTTCTAGTTTTCCACAATTGGCATCAGAGCTTCGTTACCAAGTTTCTTAGAGTATGTTGTACTTTAAAAACTTGATACGATCCATGTATGTTTGAAAACTACAAAGAAGGATTATTTTTGTCATAATTTAAAAAAAAAAGAAATTTTTTTTTGTTTATTGCTGGACAATGATAGAATGCTCTAACATTTTTTGTTAAGCATTATCCATACTTGGATTTGGAACTACCAAAAAGATCATGAAGAATTCATCTCAATTGTTCCTCTCGCAAAAAGAATGTTTAAGTATCCTTACAACATTAATCTGGAGATTCCAAGAAACATCTAAATATGTCTTTTCTTTAAAAGAATATTTGGCAAAGGTATGATCTTTAATTACTTATCTTTGTTTGTTATTAGTATTTTTGATTGCATGTCTTAGTAGTAATAATTCTAGTAATTATTCTTTTATAGTATTTTTTTATTTTCTCCGATTTTGTTTTGTAGACTTTATTACCAACTCATAATAATGATATCTAGTTATATGATAACATCAATCATTATTCACCACAAAGGATTTATTGACATCTCATGCACATCAATAAATATCCATGTGAAACTTCTTATATTATAATAAAATGGGATTTTATTATAATATTTGAAAAGCTTCCCAAGAATCACGACTAATTCTTAAAAAGGGAACCTTGTCTAAATAGGAATAGCATTTAATCATCAAAACCTCAAACCACAAGTTTTAGAACATTAACACCAAAATACTAGGTATCTTAGAACTCCCAAACCAAAGTTATCAAGGAATTTCTTGAGCTGACTTTTACTGTCATGCCGGATCCCTAAGTTTATACTAGACGGATCCCAAATGAGAGGGATCCGCGGGATCCGTGCAACAGAAGACAGTATAAGCTAAAAATGATCACCGTGGATGTTTCATCATCACTCATTTCACAGACTCACGAACAAAAACTCTGTTACTGTTCATAGGAGCTAATTAATCATTTTCTCAAGCCTAACAATCACGTGTGTAAGTTTAATCTTCACTACATTGTTAATCTAATTCCTTGATTTTTAGAATTACAATTACTTCATCTTTAAGAGTTGGGTTCAAATGGGTTTACCATTATTTGTTATCACATTATTTTCTAAGATAATCTAAATCAAAGATTTAACATTGTTAATGCAAATTAAACACATTTCTTGAACCCAACAAAGATGATGAGAGCAAAATTGTGATGAAACCCTCTAGGTTACTATTCACCATTAACACCACATTGTGGTTACATTGTTTAGGAACATCATGCCAAGCAACAAGCAACAAGATTACCAAGACACCTCTCACTACATTCCCATGTACCATAGGAAAAATGGATTAAGTCCGGACGATAGGAAAGCTTTTAAGTTACTTGAAAGGAGACTCTTTCATGAAGGTAGTGTTGTTGATCCATCATTTCTTGCAAATACCGACATGAGGGAAGTATTTGTAACTATTGGGTTTAATTGTTTATTGGATATAAAGGAGCAAATTTGCCCGGTCTTTGTGCTTGAGTTTTACAAGACTATGGGTATAATTAGAAATGATGATGGGTCCATCTCAATTGAATTTACCATTAATGGACATAAGTACACTCTTTCACTTGTGGAGCTTGGAAGAATTCTAGGGGTTACATATGATGGCGTTTGTATGTACTCAAATGAATGGTCTTTGGAACAACTACACACAATGGTTGATCACCATGATATCTACCACACTTTGATCCCAGAAGCAACCACGGTGAGGGACACCGTATTTGTGCCAAGAGCATCACCATCAAGAGTCACAAGAAAGTCAAAAGTGATCTATAGGGATCCTTTTCAAATGGAGCTTTCTGAAATGTATGGGTTATATAAGAAATGGGAAGTTGTGATAAGAGAAAATGTGGTATGTCTAGTAGGAAACAAGGATCACCCCAATGCTTGCCTAAGCTTCATGATATATTGTCTAGTGACCAATACTAGATTCAACCTTGCCTACTACATGGTCAAAAGAATGGCAAGTGTGAGAAGCATGGACAAGATGGTACTCCCGTATGCAATGCTTCTAACCCGTCTTGCCAAATTCATCTTTGCATTAGATCCTTCCCCACAATCCCTTGATCATAACTTTTGCAATAAGGTCATGGTTCCACTAACCGAGGGTAGAACAACAAGGTTCATGGTAGAAGGCAAAAGGCCACATCCACCCACGGATTCCTCGGACGAAAGGGAGAGGCAAGAAGAAGGTGAAGGTGAAGGGAGTAGTAGCAACCCACTTGAGAATATTGATCTTGACCCTTTTGACTACATTAACCAATTGCCAAACATCCCCAATGAATCGCCCGAATGGCAACAAACCAAGGGAATCTTCAAATGCTTCGCCAATTTCTTAAGGAAGAAGAAGTGAAGATGGTTTGATAAAGGACGGGTGAAGAAGTGAAGAAAGGTAAAGTCCAAAAGCTTAAGTACTTGATGAACAATTTTGAAACAATGGTTTGTAAACAACTTTAACTATGCTTGTAGTATGTAGGTATTGCCGTATCTTGGCACTAAACATTCTAGCTTAGGTATTTGAAAATGAGATTTTACGACCTCTTGGTATGGTCGTCGTCACTCATTCTAGGAACTCGAGTGTTTCCTACTTTGATACAAGTCTTATTAGTTATGTTCTTGCCCTTAGTCTACTTAGAAACAACTAAGAAAAACATTTTCTATAATATGCATAAGCTGCACATTTTCTGCAAGCCTTCTAATCTACAGATTGGCGGATCCCAGATTTTCAACTGGTCGGATCCCTCCCATAAGGGAACCGTGGGATCCGTATGCAACTGATGAGAGAAACAGATTTAGCTTCATCTAAATAGTCCACTAGAACACTTCCAACTAGTCAAAACTCACCATTATTCCGCTCCAACACTCACACATCATCCATCACATTTGATGGCACTTAGGTTGATATGTCCTTCAATTTTAGCAAATTGATCTCAATCTCCTTTGACTCAAAAATAGAGCCAAAAATAAGTTTCTATAGATTTTAGTGAATCCATTATAGGACATCATCTGACTTTTTAGGACTTAGTATCATCATTTTTCTCACAACATATTGAAAGGAAACCTTGACTAATAAATTGTTAGATTACCCAAGGTAAGTATTTTTAGTCTAACCATCATTAAGTACCATTACTTGTTATGGTTGAGGATTTGAGATATCCAACAGCTATAAACTTCAAAGTTAAGTCAAAACCTTGAAATCCATCACTTGAAACCTTACAAAGGCATGATGACTTCACTTAGAACCTATCTTATAGCCGGATCCCTGGTCTATAACCAGGCGGATCCCTACTGAGAGGGATCCGCGGGATCCGTACATACAGAAAGAATAACGATTAGCCTCCTTAATTCAAATTCAAGTTATCTTTTTTCTAACCACCTTTAAGCATTCATTAATTACCTTTCTAGAGCTGATCAAAATCTCAAGAGCATGCCTAATCCTCAAAGTGGTCAAGGATTTAATTTCCTATTTCAAATTTTCCTTTATAACCAAACACACCTTAGGACTAAGTCACCACTCCTAATCACATCTCAAAAGAATCAGAAATTTGAAGCTCACAATTAGCACCTTCATCACCATGACTAAAGCTCTTAGCAACAACTCTTCAAACATAGGATCATCCAAAAGAAAGGGTCAAATGATCCATGAAATTTCATCCACCGAAACATCCCCTATTAGAGATAATGACTCTAGAATCCCACCTCACCAAACCCATCCAACAAAAGCTAAGAGAACCGCAAGGATTAGCATCAAATCCTTCCAACTAGAAAAGGGATCATCTAGTTCCAAACCTAACATGGATAGTTCTAGCAAGCCATCAAAACCTTCATTCATTGAGAATGGACTACACTCATTGAATGAGCCTCTTCCGCATCCAAACATATATTCATTGTTTCATTCATCACCAAGAACCTCCCATTCACCAACCTTTTCATTGAATCGGGAACCACCTACAACACCAACTAGCCCATCATGGGAAACAAGGAACAACCTTGATCATATGGAAGAAGCTCCATTACCACCCTCTTTTTTAGAACCTCTACCTACTTCTCAAAATGAAGACCCTCAAACACACATTGAGCCCCCTCAAAACATCCTTTTTCCTTCGGGGCCAAACCAAGACAATACTTGCCCAAATTGTCTAAAAACTCAAGGACTTGTTCAAGAAGTATGAAATGAGATACATTTCATGTTCAATCATCTTCTTGCAAAGTTGGATCAATTCAACAAGTCCACCCATCCCTAGACTTAAGCACATTGTCACATTCTATATCCCGAATTAAGATTAGTATTGGTAGTACTTATATGGCTAAAGTTCATTCTCTTAGTTTTTAGAGATTTGGTTGTGTATCTCTTGTTTTATTGAAGGAATACTTTTATGTCATGATTATTATATGTGTTGTGCTTGTATTATTGTACACTTATCTCATTGACATTTCTTCACTGCTGAAGAAACTGTAACAGATAGCCGGATCCCTTCCTAATAACTGGACGGATCCCTCCTTGAAGGGAACCGTGGGATCCGTGGTACAGAAGTACAAATTTCTACTAACTTGAGTCTCTTTTGCAGGAAATTATGCACTATACTCTTGTTTTTCTAACCTTTACTTTGTAGATTTTCAAAATAACACATGAAGTTCTTGACACCATAAAAGCTAGGGGAGCTTTGTGTCAAACATTAATGCAAAATCATTTGCAACTTAATCCATTTTTGGATTACACTTCATGCTACCCCATTGCAACTTTGCAATATTCGAGGGGGAGCACATTTTCGTCACTTAGACGAACCATTTGCAAACTTAATTGCAAACACAAGTAGCTTATTTTACATTATGTCCTTGACGCCCTTTTTCAAAGGGATGGACTCGTCAAGGGGGAGTTAAGACGAGTACCATTCCCGTCACTTGCTCTCATTACATTTTTATAATTTTTTTTTAAAAAAATTATGTTAGTTTCTTCAAACACTTTTTGTTTCGACAAAAAGGGGGAGAAGAAAGTAAAAACTACAAATTCAAACGTTTACGAATTTTAGCTTTTCCTTAAAATAATTTTATGTTTTGTCATCAACAAAAAGGGGGAGATTGTTAATACAAATAAGCCGTAAAAACGTTTATTTATATTTTACGATCTTCTAATGTTTTGTCGATAACAAAAGTAAAATCATATTAACGAAACAAATAAAATACGTAAATGGTTTGAACAAATAGTTTTCTAACACACTTACGTTTTCACATAAAACACTATAACAAGATTAAGTGATTTTATATTTTAGATACACATTTACAACAACTAGTGTTTACATATTGGCTTAACAAGTTTAAGTAACTCTATGAGTTAGATACATATGTACAACAACTAGTGTTTACATATTGGGTTAATACATACTTATATTAAGTACACTAAAATGGGTAAAAACAAGTATATACTAAAATGGGTAAAAGCAAGTATATACTAAATAGATAAAAACTAGTAAATGGTTTTTGACCCATAACCCATGGTTTTATATATACCACTTACACAAGTTCAATGTATCCTTAAGGTACATTGTATCTAGATTGAAAACCATGGATCAACCCATAACCCATGACCCATGACCCATAACCCAAAATACCCATGGGCAAAGAGGAGCAGACCACGGATCCCTAGCTTTGTGCTAGCCAGATCCCAAGTGGAAGGGATCCGTGGGATCCGGGGAAACAGTAGTGAATTTCCTCTATAAATAGAGAGCCATTTCTTCCTTTCTACTAATCCCTTTACACACATACTTCCCCCAAGTATTCTAACCCTCTAACCTCAGATCCAAGAGATCTATGTAGCTTTTCTCTTTTGTTTTTGTGTGATCTTCTAGGTTCCTCTTAAAGTAAAAGATCACCATATCTTGAAGACGTGCAAGCTCAAGTCCATGAGTTGCCATGCTTCGTCATCATCAAGACAACGAAGGTTCTCTTGTTGATAGATCTACCTTTCTCCATAGATGTTGGGTTGAAGGCATTAGTGAAGAATGCCGAAAGTGTCAAGATGAAAGCATTAGTGAAATGTGCTCATCATCCGTGTCAAAGCATTAGTGAAGAATGCTAAAGGTGTCAAGACGAAGGCATTAGTGAAGGGTGCCAAGTGTTGTGTCAAAGGCATTAGTGAAGGATGCCAAAGAAACAAATCAAGTCGCATTTGAGAAGAATGCCTAGGTCGTATAATCGATGAGGTGCATCGTTATACATTTAAGTATTTGTTTATTTGCAAGGATGGTGATATCCTTGATGGTGTTGTAACAAGGAGTAGATATCCTTGATAATAGATGTTGTGTCGTGAAGGGTAGTAGTTCCTCCATAGTGGAACTAGGTGCTTAGCCTAGTACCTAATAAAGGGTAGGCGACGTTGTGATAGGATTAGTTCTCCTAAGGTGTGAAAGAACTCGGTGGTTAGCCTAGCACCGTATAAAGGGTAGGCGACGTTGTGTTAGGTGTGGTTCGCATTGGTGTGAAATAACTCGGTATTTAGCTTTGTACCGGAAAAAGGTTAAGCGATGTTGTGAAGGCCTCTCTGCCATAAGGAGTTGGTGTAGTGCTTACGAACTCTTGAGTAGGTGACTCGGGGAGTGGAGTAGGGCAAGGAAGGTGTCCTTGTAGCCGAACCACTATAGATAACTTGTGTCGTGGTGATGTGCTTCTTACTCTTTATCTTTCATTATATGTTTATATATCTATCTATCAAACGTCCAACATAAACAATCAAATAGATTGACATAAGTCGATCTAAATATTTAAAAGGAAGTTTTAAATTGGTAAAACTATTCAACCCCCCCTTCTAGTTTTCCACACAAGCCATTTCATTATTTTCATGAGTTATTATTTTGGCTTCCATAGACTCTAAGGTTATTTGATAACCAGCTACCTCAGACCTAGCCCTACTATAATTATCTCTTTCAGTTACATAATCGTTAAGCACTTTTTGATAAAAATTATGACACTTAGAGCATACCTCAGAGATAGGGGGTAAACTTGGTGAAGTAGCTACCATAGCAAGTAGAACAGGTTCTTCTTCACATTCCATACTCCAATCAAAGCTTCCTAGGCCATCTCTTGATTCTAAAGCATCAAATCCTGGTTCCTCATCAAAGGCTGTGCTCCAATCAAACTCTTCCACTGCGACCATACAGTAGGTTACTGGTTCATCATCAAATTCAGCACTCCAGTCAACCTCTGATAGATTTTCTTAAGCAACCAAAGCTTTTGTTTCAGTATTAGGGATTTCCTTTAGTTCAAGCTTGGGTTTCTCACTCATTTTATTTGCCTGATATTTAGCAAATTTGTACTCTCTTGCAAAGTGTCCAGTTCTTTGACAATTAAAGCATTCAATCTTGGTCTTGTCAAACGTTATACCCTGCTTAGGCTTGAAGTCAATGCCTCTTCCTGTTTTCGTCATGAACTTCTTGATTCTAGCAGTGATCATAGCAACTTGCCACCTTATATCAATTTCTTCAAGAGCATCCTCTTCAATTTGTGGCAAATCTTTTTCTTAAGTAACAGGTAGAGTGGCTTGTTGAGCAAAGAATGAGCATACGACTTCATCATAATGGATGGTGTTTGTTGGTGATGAGGTGGGGGTAGGATAAGCAACAGTACTTTGAACAACAGTACTTTGAGTAGGATAAGCAGTACTTTTAGTGGAAGTGCTGCTTCTCTTTTCAGAAGATACAAAAGCGATATTGTGAGATTTTGAACTGGTTTGGCCATTCATCTCACGCTCATAAACCTTCAAATGGTTGTAGAGATCATCAAAGTCCATAACATCCAAACCAGGTTGTCCTCTGATCATAGTAGCAATCACATGCCATGTGGATGGCAAAATCCTTAAGAACTTCAGATTGGCATCTTTAACAGATACCTCTGCTTTGTATAACTCCAGCATACTAAGAAGATTTTGGAATCTGTCATAGGCAGCATCAAGACCTTCTCTTTCACCAACAGTGAATGTTTCAAACTGTTGCTTCAACAGATTTCTGTGCATCTTCTTGGAAGCATCATTACCTCCAAATCTTGTCTTGAGAGAAGCCCATAGTTGTTTTGCATCCTTAGCATCATGAAACTTGAGTAGGTGACCATCAGGAATAGCAGACAATAGTATGTTGAGAGCCTTTTCTTGATTTCTTACAGTAGCTGCTGGTAAGACAACCTTAGGGGGTTTAGGTTGTCCAGGAACTTCTACAGGTTCTGCAACAACTTCATTACCATTGACAATTACATTCCATAGTGCATGGTCTGTAATAGCAATGTACTGCCTCATCTTCATACTCCATAGATCATATTCTCCCTTCTTGATGATAGGTATTCTGAGTGAGGTGATGGATGGGGGAGGTGCAGCTTCAGTCGACATCTTTAGGGTTGTTGTTAAATCGGTTTTAAGGGTTTCTTCTTAATCAGAGTTTCCACACAAGCTCTGATACCACTTGTTGGATCGATATACTCTAACCAAACTAACTTTATGTAGCTTGTAAGGGCTTAGCAACCTCGGATAAATCCTAAGTCACTAACAAAGAAACACTGAATTAACTCTATTAAGTATGCGGAATTTACTTTAATAAAGCTAAGAAGAATTAACTTTAACTTCAACAATTTTATTAATACTTAGAACCTGCTTGATACATAGATTCTCTAACAATCCCTAACAGCTCTAATATCGAACTTGTTAAACTCTAATATTCTCTAATATTGCACGTATGTCTAATGCCAATCTACGGGTCCTTTTATAGGCATAAGGATAACCCTAGTAGGTTTACAACTCTATTCCTTGTACGACAAGTAATACTAAACTAAACTGAGAACATTCTAGAATTACATAATAATCCTTATCAATTTGTATAGCAGTCATTTATCCTTGCAGTACTTTGATGAATGAGCAGTACTTTGACCTTCACATAAGCAGTACTTTGACCATCAGCAGCACTTTGATATTCTTCAGTACTTTCATATCCCAACAGAAAAGGTAAAAAAAAATAGGTTTTAATTTATCATCATCATCATCATCATCATCATCATCATCATCATCATCATCATCATCATCATTATTATTACTATTACTATTATTACTATTATTATTATTATTACTATTACTATTACTATTACTATTACTATTATTATTATTATTATTATCAATATTTTGTGTACCCCGTGTTCCGCTGTATTAAACTATAAACGCGGCATCCCGGCTTGGTAAAAATATAAGAATTATATTTCTGGACATGTTTTCGTAAAACTGATATAAAATAGAGTCGTTGACTTCGATAGTTAATTTTTATATTTAAGTCATAACTTATGTGATGTCGGTACGCGTGTGGTGACATTTTTCAGAAAACCACTGTAACATCTTGTTTTCAAATTACAATCTTCCGTAAATACTGGTTAATAAATAATTTATGTTTTCCTAACAAAATGAAATGGTGACGTCTTTAAATAATAGACCGCGAAATTTCCGGTTGTCACAGTCTACCACCCTTAAAAGGAATCTTGTCCGCAAGATTCAGTCCGTCTGTTCTGCATGCGTACGTCCTCGTGGTTCGAATTTTCTCATTCTCGAGCTTTGACCTCAAAAGACTCTTAGTTGGTGGATTCTAACAGCTTATCGACCAGGCTGGTCATGTGTTTAAGTTGTGTAGGTTGGGCAACAACTTGATTTTCGCAACGCATCAAACAAGAACTGTCACTAGATCAAGCTAGGAAACAAGTTGTCAAAAAGAAATTGTAAGAGATCTTTTGAAAGTTTGGCTCAAGATTGAAATCATTTAAACCAATCAATTCAACGAGTAGTGGTGGTTCAGATTAGTGGGAAGGCTAAAAGTTAACTAAGGCTTATTGCATCGGGATTGCAGCATGATGGAAACGAAGGCATGCTTAACCCTTAAAAGGAGTCTTGTCGCTTCAGGACGTAGTGTGGAATGAGGTTAGCCGTTCAAGATAGGATTGAAATAAAAGTTTACTTGGTTACTGTGTTTGTTGGTGAAAATGTGTATAAATGGTTTAAAGGTTTTGCTCATCAACAATGTGAGTAAGAGTTTGTTTTTAGGTAAGGTTTAAGGGTAACCATCCTCATCATGACACGATTCCTCTAGAATTAGACATAGGTGATCAGGCTATGCATAATTAAGGACAAATGTTGTAACATTTGGTCTAGTTAAAATAATTTTCTCCAAAAGGTGAAGAATGGTGGGATCACCCTGGTCCCATACTCCCATGCATCCTAAGGATGCCAACCGGACCCTCCCCCAAGGACCCGGCCTCAGGCAATGAGCACCTGTCCCAATGACTGTACTTATCAAGAGGTTTAACAGTATTAATAATTTGTCTATGAAAGGGTCGTCAAAACGTTTTTTTTTTTTTTTTTTTTTTTTTTTTTTTTTTTTTTTTTGACTTGCCACGTATAATTAAAGTATTAACTTCCAAAAATTCAAAAGGCTCAACATGCCAAACTACTCCTAAGATGGTGCTTTTTACGCTTGAAATTTGGAACTCAGTTTGTGGTTGGTTTTGACAACCGATTGCATATCACTTGTTAAAAATACCAAATCAACCACAAAAATTATAAAATTTGACAGGGAATTATCTAAGACCTATATCTAAGTGTTTGCCTAAGGCTTTGCCCTAGAAAAATTCCTAAAGTGGTTTTTCATATCAAACATGTCGACTAAAAACTGGACAACTTATATGTTTTAATAACTTAACTTTAAATCCAATTTCAACACTACCAAGCATCTAAAGATGATATAAAATGAACATGAAATGATGAATGAGAATGTAAATGAGTATGGAAATGAGTTATAGATGGTTACAAATAGTTGGTGAATGAATGATGAACAAGAACCCAAAGAAAACTAACAAAAACCCAAAATTAAGACTCCAAAACCCTAGCTTCCAAACCAATACTTTAAGCCAAAAGTAAAACCAACTTAAAACCTCTTGTTCTTGGTGTTTTGGCTGCCAAAAATGAAGAGAAAATGGGAATGGGATAAGTTTTTGAAATGGTGAGAAGTGGTGTCACATGAGGTTGGTATATATAGGTATAATTTTGGAACTTTGAATGGTCTAAATGGGACTCACATGAGCGTGTATGATTAATTTGTGATGCTCAGTGATATTGTGAAGATTTTTTTGAAAATATGAGAGATTAGAATTTAGCTTTAAGTAAACACGGGAGATATTATGCCTATAAGATGTTTCTGCTAGATTTCTTGTAGATTTGTGGCGAGAATTGAAATACTTCTTTATATACTGCAAATGAACCTGCAGAAAAAGAAGTTCAGGACGCTCTAAAGACAATCGGATCGTCGGAATTTTTTAAAGACACTACCACATCTACTAAAGGTACATTCAACAGAGTCAATTCTATATGTACGGTTCTTTTTTAAAACGAGAACAAAAGTTTGATTCTTTGAGTATGGGATTCCAAATATGCTTATATGTTGTAAAAAAAATTAAAAACTATGCTCTCTTTCTCCTCTCCATCTATAACATTACTCCCTCCATTTATCTTGTCTCATCCATTTTTTTGTAAATCATAGACAATACACAATCATAACTTGATTAAATAGAAAGTAGTTATGTTTGAAGAACAAAAATAACTCTTTATATATATATATATATATATATATATATATATATATATATATATATATATATATATATATATATATATATATATATAGGGTAGGGTTAAAATGAAAAGTTTCTTATAATGAAAAGAATGAGAAGGCATGTGGAGGTGACATGTGTCACCTTTGCCACATCACCATGCCATGTGTCACCCCCACCCCACCCCCACCCCACCCACCCACCCACCCCCCGCCCCCCCCCCCCGCGCAAAAAAAAAATTTCCCGCAAAAAAAAAAAAAAAAAAAAATTGAAATTTTTTTTTTTGGCAATTTTTTTTTTCCCGCCAAAAAAATTCCCGCCAAAATTTATTACTGCATCACAGTTATAAAAATACTGCATCACAATCATAATTGTGATGCAATAACCTTAATGCACTAAAATCATAATTATGATGCAGTAAATTTATAACCGTGATGCAGTAACTTATAACCTTAATGTACTAAAAAGTTTTGGTGCATCTTTATTATAAGTTACTGCATCATTCCACAAAAGGTGTAGATTGGCGGGAACATCTTGACCCCGGGTGCCTTTTGGCACCAGCCATTGTCCACCCCACAATGAATAGCTCCGGCAACTCTCCTGGCCTAGTGGGGCACCAACTGGAGTGAGCACGAGCCAAGACTCGGACCCCTAAGCTCTTATTCCACAAAGTCTCTCTAGTGTGTCCACAGGTTTTGCGGAGGTGGGTACCTATATGAAACAAATGCCAAGGATGTGACTTGATCTTGGGTCAATTGACTCAAGCACAAGTGCTCCAACCATTGGACTAATGCTCCATTGGTAAGTTACTGCATCATAGTTAATAGTTCAGTGCATCAACTATGATGCACTAAAATCAAGGTTATAACCTTAAATGCACTAAAATCTTGATTGTGATGCAGTAACTTTATAACTGTAATGCAGTAAGTTATAACCTTAATGCACTAAAATCATAATTGTGACGCAGTAACTTATAACCTTAATGCACTAATAAGTCTTGGTGCATCTTTATTATAAGTTACTGCATCATAGTTAATAGTTAAGTGCATCAACTATGATGCACTAAAATCAATGTTATAACATTAATGTACTAAAATCATGATTGTGATGCAGTAACTTTATAACTGTGATGCAGTAACTTTATAACTGTGATGCAGTAATTTATAACCTTAATGCACTAAAATTATGATTTGTGATGCAGTAACTTTATAACTGTGATGCACTAAAAAATTTTGGCGGGAAAATTTTTGGCGGGATTTTTTTTTTTTTTTTTTTTTTTTTGCCTCCAAAAAAAATTTTTTTTTGGCGGGAAAATTTTTTTTTTTCGGGGGGGGGGGGGGGGGCGGGGGTGGGTGGGTGGGGGTGGGGTATGGTGATGTGGCATGATGATGTGGCAAAGGTGACACATGTCACCTCCACATGCCTTCTCATTCTTTTCATTCTAAGAAACTTTTCATAATAACCCAAACCTATATATATATATATATATATATATATATATATATATATATATATATATATATATATATATATATAGGGAAGGGATCCAATAAGAAGAATAATTAAAATGGGAAGGGTAAGAAGTAATTCTAGCCACACATTTTAATATGGGAGGGAAAATTTGAATGAAGATGCATCCATTTTTGTAGGTGCATCTAGAATGAGTGGTTGTTGTTACTTCCTATCCTTCTTATGTTTATTATTCTTCTTATTTGATCCTAACTCTATATATATATATATATATATATATATATATATATATATATATATATATATATATATATATATATATATATATATATTTTATTTCCATCAATTTATGCTTCTTATACTTTGTATATATTTTAGAAACATACAACTACGTATAACAACATGTAATGATGTAATAGAATCCGTTTTTATTGAAAAGTCCTAATAGCCATTATTAAAACGGTTCTTGTTTTAGTTTTTTAATTTACATGTAATTTATAAATCGTACTACCTCCGTCCTAAAATAAGTGCCAGGTTTGACTTTTTAGAGTCTGTATTGTTCAATTTGACCGTAAATACTTTTATTTGTATTATATAATACTTGATGTAAAAGATATGAACGAATTGGTTTTCAAATGTATTTTCGGTATAATTTTTATCAATTATTATATAACACAAATAAAATTATTTAAAGTCAAAGTTGAATAAAAAGACTAAAAAAGTCAAACTTAAGACTTATTTTGGAGCGAAGAGAGTACAATAATTTTAAATAAAACCATTTACCATCTTGAATTTTCAATATAATTTAATTAATAAAAAATCACTACATAAAACCTATGTATTGGTAAGCTGTTAACTTCGAGTCTTTATAATTCTATTAAACATGAAAAAACAAAAGAAACATTTTAGAAAAGAAAGAAGGAAATATGATAATGTGTGGTAGGGGCCTAGGGGGGACTTGTGAAATAAAAAAATAGTGGTATAATAGTGATAAAAACTAATTTTAATTTTTTTTTTAAGAAAATCATTGTTTTTAAAAGCATTTTTTTTAAGAATATCTTTAAGGACCTAACTAAATGGACCTAAAGTGTGATTTAATGCATAAATAACTTGTACAGTAATTATACTGTACAAATCATTTATGCATTAAATCACCTTTTAGGTCTTTTTAGTTAGGCCAATTTATAATAAGTAAAGAATAGAATTCTCTCTATTAAAAATATACTTGTTTGATAAAATATTATATGTGTTAGAGCACAAGGTATCGTGGATACCAATAACACGTTATTGGTATGCCACCTCATCACCACATCATACACCTCCCAATAACTCACCAATAACTCAAACACCCTCCCTCATAACACACAAATAACATGTTATTGGGTCCACAAAATACCCCACTAAAAATACCACTCACTCACAATACACAAAAAAAAAATAGCAAAAATTTGTCATCTTCTCCTTTGGCTTGAGCCACTCAACCAACTCTAACAATTTTTGGCTTGTGGTTGGCATGTTGCATGGTATGGTTTGGCATGCCAACAACTCATATTTTTTACATTTGGCATGTTAACTACAACCCATACCCTTTGCTCTTATTTCAAAAAAAAAGTTAACGTAAGAGAGAGGTAAAAGTTGGATCAACATGAAAATAAAGGTGTTTTAAATCGGTTGATCCTTTTATATGTCGTGTTTGTGGTTGGAAGTTTTATAAGAGGGGAGGGTACCCTACGCCAAGAGAGACATTTTCCCAGAAAATGCAAGCTGACGCCGTCAAGAGGGAACCTGCCCTCGCGTTTTCGTTTCTTGAGCGGTCGTGGCCAGCCGAGATGGTCTCGGAAAACGTCACCTGACGACGCCAAAGGGTACCGAACCTCACGCTTTCCCGTTCTTTTTTGGCATTTTCGGTAGCTTTGAGGAAACCAAGCCTCCTTTTGAAATCAATAAGAGCAGCAGCAACAACTTTAACTAACGTTGATCATCGTTTATACTAGGAAAATGAACATTTGTAGAAAATTTCAACACATCAACACCACCATATTCATCATATTTCTAGGCCTTCATTGTGTAGATTGTGTTTACTGGCGTTGTTGTATGATTCCCAGGCCACTATATTCATCGATAATAATGATGGATCTACATGTACGACTGGTGTGGCACGGGCTAAACCTAATTTTAATTCACGAAATGCAAAAAAAATTTAAAAATGCCGTTTTTGTGTTACGTGCAACCCTCATTTTTTTTACTACTTTCATTTCTTACGGTGCTATTTAAGTTAGCCCAATATTTATTTTGTGCAACATCTTTTTAAAAATCATGAGTCCGTCCCTCTAGATTCTTCTAGTTTTCTTTTTGTGAAGAGTGTAGATAGTTCTAGTAGTTGTATTGTATGATTTGACTTTGGTTTGTGTTTACTGCCTAGTATTTATTGGAGCCCTGCTTCTTTTGGCAAAAGTTTGACATAACTAGAGAATTGATCCTTGTAATATCTTTTTTTTTTTCTTTGAAATAAGAACTTTACCAAACGGCCAAAAACTAATAAACACCCATAGTAGCCTTATTTTTTATCTACTTTTTCTTAAATTTTTACCTTTTAAAATTTTTATAAATACCCCATTAATTTTATTATTATTACACACACTTTAATGTATTTTTTTTATTAATGAAATTTTAATTTTAGTTAAATGTGTTGGCTTTTTAAATAAGTGAAAAAAAAAAAAAAAAGAAAAAAAAAAAAAGAAAAAAAAAAAGTGGGGTCAAAGGGTATACGACGGCACCAAAAATTAGTGTTATAGGAATGAGGGAGGGAGTTTTTGGTGTTGTAGTGAATTATAGTGTTATGAGAAAAAATTGCTGATGTGGCAGCACTTTTCCTTATGATACCGGCGGGAAGACACCAGGATACCTAATGCTCTAATAATAAAAAGCTTATTGACCATTTTAAGCAAATCACGAGCCTGTACATGTTAATTGACTGAGTCAGATTGAGTCGGCCAGACGTAGGAAAATATTCAACGAAGATAGAAAAGTATTGTAGAAAGAAAACAAATTATATCGTTTTCTTAATAATATATAATGTTTATGTTTGTGTAAAAATCTTTGCAAAACTGACTTCCGCTTGTTAAATGCACAATTTTCCTTTACAGATTTGTACTCAAACAACGTATTTGTTGACGATAAAATTAGTCCCTTTCAGTGGTTCATTTCTTGTAAATAAATATCAATACAAACAAAGACTAGTTGGTTTGAGCTAAGGGAAGTAAACATCACCGTGAGTATATACAGAACTAACAGAAGTAAAACAAATAAGTTGGAATGTTAATGATAGCCGTATGATATATTGTTACCTTTTTAACCAATTTACTTTACGAAACAGTACATTCGTTTTAGTAACTGGATAATAAGAGCATTCCCAATGTTAACGGGGTAACGCCCGTTATAGGCAAAATAACGCCTTAACGCGCGTTACACCCTTGGAGGATCGTTTCTTTCACGGCGTTGGTCCCTCCCCGTTAACCCTTTAACGCGCGTTAGCGCATTATTTAAAAAAAAAAAAAAAAAAAAAAAAAAAAAAAAAATTCAAAAATTTCAAAAAATTTTCAAAACAGCCCCTTGTAACGGCTACTAGCCGTTATTTAAAAAAAAAAAAAAAAAAAAAAAAAAAAAAAAAAAAAAAAAAATTCAAAACAGCCCCTAAACGGCTACTTTTTATAAAAAAAAAAAAAAAAAAAAAAAAAAATCAAAAACCTTTTTTTACCACTGTAAATACCCAATTAAAACACCATTTTTTTCACACTTCCACTACTAAATCCTCTCAATACTCTCAAGCTTTCAACTTCAATTAACTGCAAAAAAAAACAATGTCAGGAGGCAACGATGATACTTTCTTCAATCTTCTCAGTGGTGGGTGGAATCCCTCAAACCCGGGTTCATTATCTAACCCGAACGCGGGTTCATCTTCAAACCCCAGCCCACTAGGCTTCTCGAGCCAAGAAATGTATCAACAACATCAACAATATCTCTTTTATCAACAACAACACCAACAAAGCACCTTAAACTCCAACTTTCAAAACCTACAATTCACACAACAATCACAAACTTAAACACATGATGTTGCTGACACACCCACGTCTCCTCCAAAAAATGGAAAATGTCGTATTAAGCGAAAATCAAAAAAATCCAAAGACCCCGAGCCCGAACCAATTGATTCTGATGAAGAGGAGGTTGTCGTTACTACGCGTTGGAATTCAGCAGAGGAAGCATTACTTGTAAGGTGTTACATAGCTGTTTCGGAGGATCCGAAAGTTGGAAAGTGCCAACCCAGAGATACGTTTTGGTATCGGGTCAGAAATGAGTTCAATAGACTCAACTTTCAACGGCGCACCAAGGAAATGATGTCAAGCAAATGGAAAACGTTGAACGGCATATGCACAAAGTTCAACGCTTGTTACATACGTGCGCAACGGGATCAACGAAGTGGGAAAAGTGAGGTGGATGTGATGAAACGGGCAAAGCAATGGTATCGTGAGGAAAACAAAGGAGCACTGTTTGGTCTCGATGACGCTTGGGAGGTTTTGCTTCATTATAAGAAATGGGACACGCCGGAACCGGTTGATTTAACCGGCGATGTTCCAAGCCAAACAAACGAGGCTTTGTTTGGTAATGATGAACAACCACGCCCCATAGAAAAGAAACGTGCTACCAAGAAAGCAAGATCCGAGACTACAACAAGTACTGGGGGAGCAAGCACTGGAGGAACGAGCTCGTCAACTTATTTCACCGAAACTATGGCAAACGAGTATCGTTTGAAACGTGAAACCGCCGAAGCGGCGTATCGGGCCCAGCAGGAAAAAGATCTCACAATAACAAGGTTGGAAGAGATAAAGTTTTTGATGACGCCTACTGAAGGGCAAGATCCGATGGTCGTGGAGTGGATCAATGACGAAAAAGATCGAATCATCAAAAAATATAACTTGAAACCTCGTCAGTAGATCGTATTCTCGTCATTTCCTTTAATTTGTTGTAACGTTTTATTTGCAGTGTGTTTTTTTACTTCATTGTAATTTTTTTTTATTTTTTATTTTTTTTATTATTATTATTTTTTTTAATCTCGTATTGTAATATGTTTTCAATTTTAATGAAGTGTTTGTTTTAGTTTAATAAATGAAGTGTTTGTTCTAGTTTAGGGGTTGAAATTGAAAATATGAAATGTTATTGATGTTATTGGGATGTTATGGTTGTGGGTGTTTTTTGGGGATGTTAATGTTAAATGTTAAAGCTGATGTTGCGCTGACGTGGACGGTGTTATTGGTGTTATGGTGTTATGATTAGGAATGCTCTAAGAGGAGTAAAATTTCGATAACAGTAAAAAATGATTGGATGAAATTGGTTAAGATGTTTGAGAATTTTTCTTTTTAACTTGTTAAGTAGAAAAATTAAAGAAACTTTACCACTTAAAACGAAGGGTAAAAGCCATAAAATAACAACGTACTTTCTAAAACGTACCGACTTGAAACACTTACTTTTTTATTAACATATACACCCACGTACTTTCAAATTTTGTTCCGACTTCACCCATATGACCGATTTGTATTAATATAATATCATATTAAATAATATTATTTTATTACAATATGGGTAAAGTCGGAACAAAATTTGAAAGTACGTGGGTGTATATGTTAATAAAAAAGTAAGTGTTTCAAGTCGGTAAATTTTAGAAAGTACGTTGTTATTTTATGGCTTTTACCCTAAAACGAACAGACATAGATACAGATGAGGAAGTCAACCCGAAAGACTTTTCAGTCAACTATACTTTTGTTATACATGTAGGTCCTACTATCAATACACCCCGACTCATGATCATGGTTTTAAAAAGCTCACAAATGTTCCACAAAGCCTTGCAAAGACGTGAGGCTCGGTAATGCCGTCACAACTCTTTATGCCACGTCTTTTTGTAAACTTGATGTATATGAAATATGATATAATTATATATAAATATTTTCATATTTTGTGCCACCTTATATCATGCCTTATAAACGAAAAAGCTTCGCCTTGACCGCAAATGTGTGAGGCTTGGTCATGCCGCCACGCCACGCCTCACGCTATTTATAACCTTGCCCATGATACAAACTAGATTCGTATTTCCAACGTGTTGCATTGGGAAAATATTCTAATAGAGTAACGCTATTTAAGCCTACAATATATGCTTAATCCATGTTCCACGCTGCCAAGGAAGCATCGGTTTTAATCTCATTATGACTTGGTCGTTCAGAAGAGATTCTTTCTTGATCAGAATAGTGGAATGGAGGGCACTGGGCTTTACCTAAATATACATTTTCTTTTTTCAAAATTTCACCAATCACTTTTTCAAATCTACCAATTAAATCATTAGGTATATAAGTAGACTTGCTAATTAGGCATAAGAATCATTTTTCATTCTAATATTATCAAAGTTTAGTAATTAAATTTGTTTATATTGAATTAACCTCTTGATGATACGTAAATCTGCAGGTACATATTACGTGACTAAACATTCAAGTTAATATCGTATTTCTATACCTATAACCTAGTATCACTTAACTAAAACATGTGAATGATGGGGAGTGTTGATACGTAATATTTGCCGGTATGGATTACGTGACTAAATAGCCAAGTCAATATCGTATATCTATACATATAGTCTAGTATCACTTAACTATAACGAGTGAATGACGGAGAGTGATGCAGGATTTCTGATCAGGTTTTAATATTTATAATTGTCTCGTTTACCTATGGTCCACCTTATGCACACACGAGCAGTGTACCCGGTCGTGTGTAGTGTAGTAATCGGTAAAACCGAGGTCGTACCAAGAGCTATGTGAGCAGATTCTAATTAAGTCTACGTTTCACTGGTTTTAACTGGTTTGAAGTAGAAATGATTGATTAACTGAGAAACAAGAAATAAAAGCGTAAAATAAATAGAGGTTGTGATCAATAGAGAGAAAGTGTGCTAACCTAATTACTCATCCTATCGTGTAATGTTCATGTTTTATTACTTCCAATTGATTCAAGTGGGGGTTTAAGTCGCTAGGACAGCATTTGGTCAATTCGTCCTAACCTATCAACAAAGGCTCCTATCCGATGTCAAAGGTTGACCCTAAGGGAGTCGAATGGTTTTTAGTTGCCTAAGTCAAGTCATTAAGTACCCTACATGCAAGATTCAAAATAATGAGTGCCCGGGCGCTAGCATCTTAGACACTTATCCCTAACTTCTTAAGTTCATCCGGACGACCGATGATCATTTGGTCAGTTTGCACAAGCGAAGAAGGGTTAGGGTCAGTTGGTCAATTCTGCTAAGCAACTAGATACGACCGCATTTCAAAACTACCGAAGCTAGGGTAACTACCAACGAACTATGCATGCATACACTAGAAACAATTATACGGAAGCATGAAAACATAAACAATACATTCAAGGAATCATAACTAGGCTAGCACCAAAGGTGCTTAGCCGATCATATTAAAAGAAACAATGAATTCGATGTTTAACATAATGAAAGACATGAATCAAAAGTAAAAGATAGAAATGATGGCTAATGCTTATCGATATGGAGTGATTCCTCCTTTGTAGATGGCTCCGTATGCTCCGAATGATCTGCCTTTGAAACCCTCTTCACGTTCTCTGACTTTGAGTTGTGAGTGAATGATGTGAAATGCAGAAATTAGGGCTTGTATTTATAGGCACGATCCTGGTTACGGCGTAACTTGAGTTGAAAGTTACGCCGTAACTTCAATAATCCTCCAAATGATACACTCGTTAAATAGGTTATGGCGTAACACTTGGGAAAGGTTACGCCGTATCTTCAATACATAAATCATTTAGGTGGACTACGACGTAATGCTTGTGAGGAGTTACGGCGTAGTTGATGGAGGCACGAAATATTTCTTGACCTAGATGATTACGGCGTAACCTTAATTGGGAGTTACGCCGTAATTGTTGTTGAGTAGACAATCCAAGATAAAGTACTGGGTACGACGTAATGTGAGAGTTACGCTACGCCGTAGCTTCTTCATGAGTAGCATACTATCATAAACCGTTAGAAAAATCTCCGAATCCGCTTCTCTTAAGCTCCAATGCTCATAATTTACCTGAAAGTGAAGTATAAAGGAATACAAGCGTAAATCCATATAAATGATATAAAATACGAGCATTATCGGAAAAATTGACACTTAAAAGTCAGGACTATTTAATGTTATCAGAGAGCGATCCTGTGACAATAATATGACAAGGCGAGTGTATGCTTTTGGAAAGAATAATATCTCGGGTGACGGTTCCTTTACTGGTAACTTATATTATTCATATGATTTTACGCCACATATCTGAAGTCGAAGCCGAGGTTTTAATAATAAGAAAAAGAAGGTATTGTGAACGAAATGATATTCCTTTTAGGTGTATACCATTTTTATTATCAGTCATCAAAAGCCACTAGAAAGAAAAAGAAGAAGATTGTATGCCCTTTCTTCCGTTCTAAAGCTTGGTATTTATAACCAAGAAAGATTAAACTTGCACCCTAACAACATCCATACATGAAAACAATTTTATTTTTTATTTTATATAATGACTCACACATACTCAATATTATGAAGAAGAAAAAAAAAATGCTAAATTGTAAATGTGGGGTTCTTTTCTTTATTTCAGATATGTAATTTGTATTCAATAAATAACATCCAAAAATTGGCTATTATACTTAATTTGGCAAATAATATTAATGTCGTACAATAGATAATATTTTTAAAGATGTGGTAATTATTTTTTGTAAAGACAAGTACTTAGGGTCCGTTTGGTTCCCATAAATGGGAATGAAACTATGACTTTCAAAGTCATAGTAGGTGTTTGTTTTCTTTTGTTTTGTGGGCCCGGTAATGAAATGGGTATATCATAGTCATAGATTCATTACACACTAATTTGGTGTCTATGAAATCCATTCCCGTGGGGCCATCTTTTTACCACTACAAAATTCAAATATTTATACACTTTTTCATACCATATTTTATCAACCAAACATAAACAATCGTAATGATACACTTTTTCATACCCATTATCATTCCATCTCATTCCAAATCCGATACCCATTGTCATTCCTAGCAACAAACCAAACGGGCAGTTAGTCAAAGACTCTGGCCCATATGAGATATATTCTTTGGCTGGAGCTATTGTTACAAACATTTTATTATGATCACCTCCAAAGCCCAAACTCACACACTTTCAGTTCTACAAATAGTTGTCCGTAGTTAAGTTGAAAACTTGACTTATCTACAAGCACGAGTATCTAACTTATTCGCATTTAGATGAAGGTAATAAACTGGCAAATGAGTTTGTAATAAACTGATTAAAAGCTTAGAAAGGACAGCACGGAATACAAAGATCGTGTCAATGAAAATGAAAATGCTATCTCAGATTATGATTTTTCAATTCCTGTTATTTGTTGAAGGTAATAAATCAGTGTCTTTGCATAACACTCGCACATAGATTTTGTACTTGATGCAATTTTCTTTCACATTTGCAGGAGCTTCAGGGACTATGTTTACTTTGGTCAATGAATGTAACTTCACTGTTTGGCCTGGAATCTCAGGCACACATGTTTTCAACAGCAATGGGTTCGAGCTCATGCAGAATAGTTCACAGTCTTTCCAAGTTACAAATAGCTAGGAAGGTGTGATATGGGGAAGAACCAATTGCACCTTCAACCAGTTTGATCAATGGTCATGCGTCATAGGTGACTGCGGCTCCAATGAAATGGAGTGCTTTGGAAAAAAAAGTACATCACCCGTTACAAACATATCTTTCAGTTTAAATGAAGTCATCACAGACAACACCTCATACAGTTTAGGCTATGAATATGATGACAATCCGGCCAATGCATTATGGATGACTGTCGAGACTACTGGTGGATCAGGTCCTTGCCAAATTGTTGGTTGTCTTCAATGGCCGTGCTCGAAACCTATTACAACAGATAGTTGGTGCCAGGGAGCTGATTACACTATCACATTTTGTCCCCTCCCAGATGCATTTTCAATAATCAAATTAGGCAGCGAACGTAAATCCACCAAGTACCTTTTGTCCCCTGATGGTGATTTCACGTTATGCTTCTTTGGTGCAAATAACAGTTACTTGGGGATTTGGTACACTAACGATGATCAATCAAGGAAAGTATGGGTAGCCAATCCAAACGAACCCATCATAGTCACCTCAAGTGCCCATGCCCTATCTATCGACCCCAACACAGGAAACTTGATCATCACTGTTGAAGGAAGGACTGTGATGAATATCACTGATGTTAAAGTGGGTCCAGACACAAACTTGTCTGCAAAACTACAAGACACAGGTAACTTCCAGCTACTCAACAATTTCAACAAGGTTTTGTGGCAGAGTTTTGATCACCCTGTCAACGTACTTTTACCGGGTATGAAGTTGGGGTATGACAAAGCAACAGGGCGGCATTTGATCCTGACTTCTTGGTTGACCAATGAAATCCCTCATTCTGGAGCTTTTACATTGAGTTGGGAACCCACTGATGAAGCATCTCAGAGATTAATGATTCGAAGACGAGGCCAACCCTACTGGACTAGTGGGAATTTAGTAAATCAAACATTTCCATATCTGATTACAACAGATGGTCAATCTTACTACAATCTCACTTCCGTATACAACGAGGAAGAACAATATTTTAGCTACACGCAGGAATCATATATGATTGTAACCTACAATGAATTTCCGTTGACAATCTTTTATAACAGTAGTTTATCCATGTGGGTTTTAGCACCAGATGGGAAAATTACAATTACAGATAATCATAATTCTCCTGCTCTGAGTCCTGAGTTTTGTTATGGGTATGATTTAGGTGATGGTTGTATGAAGGAATTGAGTTTGCCTCTGTGCAGGACGAAGAATGATAACTTTAATAAAAAAAATGGAGATTTTACTCCTGGCATGACAAGGAAGGAAACCGATGAAAACTCAAGCCTGAGCATTAGTGATTGTTTTTCCAAGTGTTGGAATGACTGCAGTTGTGTCGGGTTTGAAAGCAACACCAATGATGGAACTGGGTGTGTGTTTTGGACTGGAAACCTTAGCTTTGTGGTTAGTCTGCGTCAGAATTCTAAATGGAAATACGTGATCAATTCTCAAAATCTAATCGGTCCAGGTATTCTTTTAGCCTTTTAGCTGATTAAAACTCTAGCCTGAGCATTAGCTTTCTGGTTTAGCCTTTTTGTTTCTAAACAGAAAATAGAAGAGAAAAGAGCATGAAACGGATATGGATACTCGTGGGTGCAGGCATTCTTTTAATTTTTCTCTGTTTGGGGCTTTTAAGGTATATAGAGAAAAGAAAACAGAGACGGGAAGGTATAAAACACAAGTCCCTCTACATCTGCCATATGTTTATGCATTATCTTTTCTAATTCCTTTCATTTAATCATTACGGAGTATAACTGATTGTAGAAAACGAAAAACGAAAAAGAGATGCAAAATTTCTTGAGCTGACAGCTTCTGAAAGCTTCAGAGATGTACATCAACTCGAAAGTAATTGTGGGAATGGACATGATCTGTTATTGTTTAGCTTTGCTTCTATCATGGCTGCCACCTGTGATTTTTCAGCTGAGAATAAGCTCGGACAAGGAGGTTTTGGACCTGTTTACAAGGTGATCTTCTATGCTCAACTTATCTCATCAAATTAGTATATTTTTTGCATTTTTTCTAACTCTGACCTTACAAAAAGAGATTTCATGACACAAAAATTTCAGGGAATACTAAGTGATGGACGAGAAATTGCAGTTAAAAGGCTTTCAAAATCATCAGGGCAAGGTCTTGTGGAATTCAAGAATGAACTCATACTTATTGCCAAACTTCAGCATACAAATCTTGTTCGGGTTTTTGGTTGTTGCATTCATAGAGAAGAAAAGATGTTGATATATGAGTATATGCCTAATAAAAGCTTAGATTACTTCCTTTTCGGTATGCAGCTATAGTAAAGAAAGAGTTTACGATAACAGTGTGTTGATTCTTATTGCTAATATACACATTGTCTTGTATTTTTAGATTCAAACAAAAAGTCAGATTTGGATTGGCCTAAACGATTTAACATCATTGAAGGAATTGCCCAGGGGTTGTTTTACCTGCATAAGTACTCGAGAATGCGAGTTATCCATAGAGACCTAAAAGCTAATAACATTCTCTTAGACGTGAGTATGAATCTAGTGGTGAGCAAATCGGGTTTTATGGCCAACCCGGTTTTTGGTCAAACCCGGTCAAACCGGTTATTTTCAAAAACCGGTTCGGGTCGGTTAGACTTTTGGGTAGAAAAAACCAAACCCGGTACTAACCGGTTTGTACCAGTTTGTAACCGGTTATTATAGCCTAACCGGTTATAACCGGTTTTTTTGTTTTCTTTTCTATTTGGCTATTGTGATTGGGACGTAGAAAAAGGAAGCATAGAAGTAGCTAACTGTTCGGACATATTAACAAATCAAAGCTAACTGTTAGGACATAGAAGTAGCTAACTGTTGGACATCTATTGTGTGGGTTATATAGAAGTCTTTTTGGCTACTGTTTGAATATTGACCCATAGAAATCAAAGCTAAAGTCATTAATAACTCAAATAATTTCAACTTTTATTAAATAAACTTATAATACGTCAAACATAAACTACTTCAAACATAAGATAATACATTGAGCGATTTATTAATCGGAAAGCTAATACATTGAGCGATAGTGAAGTCTTATTCGGAGTCTCCGGATTCGGACCTAGGTTGGTCATCTTGAGCGATTTCTTCATTGGAAAGTGAGATTCTATAACCAACACCGGTGGAAGTTGAACAACTTCGAGTTGCCATTTTGTGAGTGATTTTGATTGTTTTCAAGAGTGTTTTTGAGACTTTGAGAGTGTTTGATTGTTGTAAGTTGTAAGTAACTAAAGATTAGTATTTATAATAAATTTTGTAAGCATGCATAAATGATGAATAAATGCAAAAAGCTTCCAACGTCTATAAAAAAAACGGTAATATTTGTGTCTACTGTCTTGGCTACTGTTCCCACTTCCTTCCCAACATGCTACCTCGTTCACAGTAGGCTTCCAACGTCTTTATAAATTAACCGGTTACTAACCGGTTTTTCTCTAACCGGTTCCCAACCGGTTCGGTTAGTAACCGGTTCCTAACCGGTCCAAAGCATAGAACTAAAAACCGGTTCATAACTGCCGGTTATTATCCTAACCGAACCGGTTAGGTCAAAAACCGGTGTTGACCGGTTCCGGTTTCGGTTTTTTTTCCGGTTTCGGTTTCGGTTTCGGTTTTTTTGTTCACCACTATATGAATCCTAAAATTTCTGATTTTGGTATGGCAAGAATATTCAATCCAAATGAGACTCAGGCAATGACCAATAGGGTGGTCGGGACATAGTAAGAACACTCTGTTTCCTTTACAACTTCAATCTTCTCGGATATGTAAGTCTCACTAACATCAATTTTCTGCATCTTGCAATAGAGTAACTTTGTTGAAGGTGATAAGGCTGGTCCCAATCGTGTATTTTAAATCGGTTGGGCACCGAAAAAAGGGAACCACAACCGATGTTAACATCGGTCAGGCCGGATGTGGACTTCGGTCTTGACATCGGTCGAGGTCCTTAATTTTGGGACATCGGTTCAAAAACCGACCAATATATTGCTCGTCGACTGTGGCATCCGGGTCATGTCTGGTCGCTGGAAAGAGAAAGCTGACGTGGCGCTGGGTCCCGGGTCATCTCCGGTCACGATTGTGACGAGCCTAACATTTTACTCCTTTCTTATAAAAGTTATGGATTTGTCTTGACCTCGAAGTCAAGGTAAGGCATGCAGCTAATAGTAACACATTCATGGTAGCAATATTATTTTGCATGTTTACTATATTTGAATAATTTTGTTATGCTCTTCCCCTATCAATTGTTGATCATCTCCTTACGAGTAAAAATAGGAATTGAGGGCCGGTTTCCCCATTACTAATGGCGTTTTATTGAACAGACCGAAAGGAAGCATAAACTAGTTTTTCCCTGGGCTTTTAGGTCGACTTATCAATTATCATAACATCACATAGAATGACTAATAAAAACACCAGTTTTATTTTCGTGAACATAAATGGCTATTAAATATGTCTTATAATCTAGGCATGGAAGCTATGGCAACAAGGGAATGCACTAGATTTGGAGGATCCATCAGTTGGAAGTACTTCTGATATACAACAGGTCTTGAGAACCGTTCATGTGGCTCTTCTCTGTGTACAAGAAGATGCACTGGATAGACCAACAACTTCAGATATGATTTCCATGCTTCTCAATGACACCATATCCTTACCTGCTCCAAACAAACCAGCATTCTTCCTTGGCAGAGCCGAGTCAAAATCAACATCAAATGAAATCCAACCTGGTGATGATTGCTCTGTAAACAATATGACCATCACTGTTGCCGAGGGTCGATAAGGAGTGAAGGTGCTTTTATACTAGTATTTGATTTCTCATTATATTTGAACTTATTATTTTGTGCGTACTCTCATGTATGAAATTTATTGTGATTTTTCATGCTAATTTTCATATGTTAATTAAATAAATTGTTGCCTTTTATGGAGTATTAGTTAATGCGTAGATGATCAAATAAAATGATACTACCTTTAAAAAGTCTAAAAAGACACCAGGACACGTGTCCCTTTTTATAGTTTTGGCCTGAGTTTTGATGCTGGAGTTTTGATGAATAGGCGGAGTTTTGATAAACATTTTTGTATTGATCACATTCTTGGCATAGTATGGATGGATAAACATAACTCTGGATGAACAAGAAATGAAAAAAACTGATAAGCATATTGTTTTGATGAACATACCAAGCATTTTATGAACAATATTGTTTTCTAAACATTCTTTTATAAAGGATTAAGGTTTTCTGTGTGTGAGACTGCGATCCACAAACTGATGCATGGGATGTAGCCACAAGTGATAGCACATGTAAAAGATGTCTAAATAAATAAAATGATGTTTTTTGTTGGAAAACTAGAAAGGGGAGGTTTAATATTTTTATCGTTTAAAAGTCCGTTTTAGAAAATCTTAGATTCATATACTTGGTGTGAAATCGATACGACACACAAGCATATAAATACAATAAATAATAAGTAAATGCAAGATAGAAATAAAAAGATCAAACCAATGACACGATGATTTATAGTGGTCCGGCATGAAGCTTTCTTCTTCGCGCTATTCCACTCTCCGAGTACCCAACTCGAGAGTTCGTAAGCACTATATCAACAAGCTCTATTTCGGCGGAGAAAACCTTACAACGTCGCTTAACTTCTTTACTAATATTAAGCTAAATATCGAGTCTTTTTCCAAGTCAAGACCAACCTTACTTCACAATATATTTTAAGGTCTAAAATACTAACTAATCATTTTACGTTGGTGTATGATGATGACTAGCAACTTTGGTGTATGATAGTGGAGTATAATGACACAACAATGATATACAAAGTTAAGCAACTATGTATATAAGTACAAACTAAAAACAATAACAGTTAGAAGCTTGGAGATCTTGTGTTCTTCACTTGTAGAAAAAGCGGTAATTGGTGGATCACTTCTAATGAGTTGTATAACAAGTGCAATGATCAAAAAGTGTGTAATGAATGATTGGAAGTTAGTATGTGAAAAGATATTAGACAAGAATGCAAAAGGATGAGCCAAAAGTGTGACGAACGAGCTATATGTATAGGCAAAATTTTCTGCCCAAAATATTGGTTTCGACGGATCCGCGGATCCTTATATAAGGATCCTGTGGAAAACTAGAAGGGGGGGGGGGGGGGGGTTGGATAGTTTTGTCGATTAAAACTTGGTTTTAAAGTATTTAGATCGACTTATGTCAATCTATTTAGATCGTGTGTTGGATATTGATAGATGGACATATATATAAGTAATGCAAGAGATAAAGAGTAAAGGAACATAAAACCACAACATGAGTATTTATAGTGGTTCGGCTATAAAGACACCTTTCTTGCCCTACTCCACTCCCCGAGTATCCAACTCGAGAGTTTCTAAGCATTACACAACACAAGCTCCTTAATGTGGCCGGGAAGCCTTCACAACGTCGCCTACACTTTATCCGGTACAAGGCTAGACATCGAGTTCTTCCACGAGGTAGAACAAGGCCTATCACAATGTCGCCTACACTTTATCCGGTACAAGGCTAGATACTGAGTTCCATTACAAAGGGGGAACTACTACCCAACACTGCTACCTAACACGACTACCCAAAGGAGACACACTCCTTTTTATAATACTAGAAAGGATATCAATATCCTTTAACCCAAACTACACAACTTGTACATCGACGCACCATATATCGAATGTACACCTTCGACACTTTACACTAATGCCTTCAACACGACACACTATGAAGGGAGAGAAGAACTATCAACAAGATGCACTTTAGTGGTCTTGATGATGACGAAGCTTAGCAACTCATGACCTTGATCTTGCACGTCTTCAAATGGTTGTGATCTCGCCTTTAAGAGGAACCTAGAGAATCACACAAAGATAAAACTACATAGAATGATCTCTGTGGTTAGAGAGGTTAGAACATAAAGAGAAATTATGTCTAAAAGGGTTGGTGAGTAAGAGAGAAATGGCTCACTATTTATAGGCAAAACAAGCCTACTGTCCTACGGTTCCGGCGGATCCCTCACCCAAGGGATCCGGCCAGTGCAATTCCAGGGATATGGCTGCTGGGTCAGCTTAGTCCGGATTTTGGGTTACAAACCGGGTTATGGGTTATGAACCATGGTTCATGAAATTTGGATCATGGATACCCAACAAGATATAATGTACCTAGTCAATGGGTTATGGATCTTGGATCATGGGTCATGGACTTTGGGTCATGGATAATATCCAACATGACTTCATGCTTGATGTCATGTAATGGGTCATGGGTTATGGATCATGCTCCATGAGTATGGGTTATGGACTTTGGTTCTTACCCAACAAGATTCATTGTTCATAGTCAATGGATCATGGGTCTTGGGTCATGGGTTATGGACTTTGTTTTCTACCCATTATTTACCCATTACAACATATACAAAGTACACATACATTTTTCTAAAATGTAAGTAAACAATATTACTTGTAAGTGTTTTATAAAAATGGCTTTAGTTTTATATAACTTATTTAACTAAACATGTTTTGAATGTTTTAATATGTTTAGTAAAAGTATGTTAGTAAACTATTGGCTCAAAGCTTTTACTTATTTTATTTATTTCGTTAGAATGATTTTACGTTTGTTATCGAAAAAACATTAGAAAATCGTAAAATATAAATAAAAGTTTTTATGGTATATTTGTATTAACAATCTCCCTCTTTTGTTGATGACAAAACATAATATTATTTTAAGGAAAAAATAAAATTCGTAAAAATTTGAATTGAATTTTTTACTCTCTTCTCCCCTTTTTGTCGAAACAAAAAGAGCATCGAAAAGAAACTAACACATAGTAGAAAAAGTTTTGAGAAAAACTTTTGAAAAGTAAAAAAAAAATGAGAAAGAGTTAGAGAAAGAAGTGTAAAGAGAAGAAGTAGTAAGGCAAGAAGGAGGTTCTCGTCTTAGCTCCTTCTTGACGGATGCTTCCCTTTGTTGAGGGCATCAAGTAATTAGAAAGACTAAACGAGTGTATTTCAAGTATTTTGCAATGTTTTTAACTTTGACGAAATGCTCCCCCTTGACGAATGCTCCCTTTTGATGAGAGCGTCAAATAATTAGGAAGGCTAAGTGAATGTATTGTAAGTGTTTTGCAATCATTTGCTTTGATGAAAAGCTCCCCCTTGTTGAGGGTGTCAAAGTCTTCATATTTATTTTGAAAATCTACAAAACAAAGGTTAGAAAACAAGTATATGGTGCATTGTTTCATGCAAATGAGCTTCAAATTAGCTCAAAAATTGTAATCTGTTCACTGTTCTGCCGGATCCTTCAATTGAGGGATCCGTCTAGGCAAAAAGTTGGGAACCGTGTACCTGCAACTTAGTGGCAACAATGTAGATATAAATAGTGACGTAAACGTCCAAATGAGTTATGTATTGTTTCACCAAACATGTACACATAACTATATAACATACAAATATGTAGTTTCATTTAATAAAGGGTGAATGCTGAATATACGAAACAAACTTTCTCAAATTAACCCAATATACGTAACATACTTATTTTATTATTAACATACGAAATATACTTTCAAATACTTACTAATATACGTAATGTTGACAGGTTACCACTTTGAAAAGTTACAATAATGGTCCCTATCATTTGTGTTGACTTTCCCCGTTAGTCCTTTGACATTTTTTCACTTAAAAAAGTTACGGTAATGGTCCCTGTGGTTTGCTTTGACTTTCACTGTTAGTCCTTTGATTTTCATCTTTTTTATATACGTTTTTACAAGTTTTTATGCACGTTTTTATACACGGTTTTATGTACATTTTTTACACGTTTTATACACATTTTTACACGTTTTTACACATATTTTTAAATACATTTTATTACACGATTTTATGTACGTTTTTATAAAGAGTTTTATATAATTTTTTAACACATTTTTTACACGTTTTTATACACGTTTTTTTACATTTTTTTACATGTTTTTATAAACGTTTTTATACATGGTTTTATACATTTTTTTACATGTTTTTATACATTTTTTTACATGTTTTTATGCACGTTTTTATACACGGTTTTATATACTTTTTTTTACATGTTTTTATATACATTTTTTACATGTTTTTATATACATTTTTTACACGTTTTTATACTCGGTTTTATATACGTTTTTTTATGAAAGTCAAAGGACTAACGGCGAAAGTCAAAGTAAACCACAGGGACCATTACTGTAACTTTTTTAAGTTAAAAAATGTCAAAGGACTAACGGTGAAAGTTAACGCAAACGACAGGGACCATTACTGTACTTTAAAAACTGGTAACCTGTCAATATTACGTATATTGGTAAGTATTTGAAACTATATTACGTATGTAAAGAATAAAATAAGTATGTTACGTATATTGGTTAATTTGAGAAAGTTTGTTACGTATATTCAGCCTTCACCCTTTAATAAAACAAGAGAAATGATACACATATCTCTAAAACTAATAAAATGATACAAATATGTATCAAAGAAAAATTCCTAACAATCTAAGTTGCGCCTAAGACTAGAGGAAACACCACTTGTGCTTGAACTCCTATGTTTAGGGACGATTAGATTTGTTGACTTTATCAAAACATTCAAGAAGGTGATAGAACATGAAACGTAATTCATCACGTACTTCATGAACTAACCCTTGGATATGTTGACAATGAAAGCAATCATTGTCATGACTAGGAAATGGTAGTGGTAAGAATGGAGCGGTTTGAGGTGGTAAGTTTGATGAGGAAGGTGGAGGTTCCACAAAGGAGGATAGATTTGTCGACGTAAGTTTGATGAGGTTAGAGGTGGTTCAACTAAGGATGAAGGTAGTGATATATGTGTTGGTGGTGGAGGTAAAGAAGTATCCACTTCCATATGGTCCGGTTGTTGAGTTTGGTGATTCCTAATAATCCAAAATGGACCATTTGAGGGTGAAGGAGAGTAGGACACTGGTGCTAGTGAAGTTCCAACACCAAAGTTTTGGTGAGAAGATTGTTGTGGTATCATTTTCTCAATTGATGAGAATATGGGCAATGTTGGTGGATGAGAAGGCCTAGGTGGCAAGTCTTCTAGAGAGTAAAGGTTTGGAGATGAAAGAGGTGTAGTGAAAGAGAGGGCTCTAGATTCTAGAGGTGGGAGTTTGGTTGCTTTAGTGGAGATAGGAGTGTTTGGTTTAGGAGGTATGGTAGTGTTTGGCAAAGGTTGTTTTATGGGAACAAGTCTTTTGAGAGTTGGTTTGATTGGTAGAGTTGATTGAGAAGGAGCTCTAGCGTTTGAATCTTTGATGGGTGATGACTCGGTTGAGAAGATTTCATGAACAACACAAGCAATTTTCTTGGGAGGTCCTTTGGTTGATGAGTTTGCACCAGGTGCTTTTCTCATGGTGAAATGGTAGAAGTGAGAGATGTAAAAGGAAGTTTTAGCTACTGAGAATGAGTGTTTGAATGGTGATTTGGAAGCACAAACACAAGTGGTTTATAAAGGAAGAAATTAGGCAAGTGAATTAAAGCCTAAACCACTAAAATTCTGATCTAGGGAGTTATTTAAGATAACGTGGAGTGTTTAGATTAACAAAGAGGGTTTGAAATGATTATGTCAAGTGATATTAGGCATTATGTGCAACCAGTTCTCACGGATCCATCCCATGAGGGATCTGGCTAGCTTTAATCTAGGGATCCGGCTCTCAAAAGCTAAGAAAAAGAGTGATAGGGTTCTAGCAAGGTCTAGTACCTATATATCTTGGGTGATTTAGTCTCCTCAGATATCTTAAATGGTATAAGACTTAAATGATCAAGCATAATGAGTAAGGGTAGCTAATGATGACTTTTATGGAAAGAAATAGAGTTTTTATGAACGCTAATGAGTGATCAAGGATGAGACTAAGAGTTTTGAGAATGACAAATGATTATAGAAACCAGATGGTGATCAAGGAAAAATTTGGAAAATCCCTTAAATATCACAAGAAATGAAAAACTAGTTTTTAGAGCATTTTAAGGTAAAGATGACTAAAATCAATTTGTCAAAATTGAGAGAAATATTAAGCTAGGTGTTTTGAGATGAGAGGAACAATGTGTAAACATTGGAGCGGAAAGATGGTGAGTTTTGAAGTAATGATAAATCAAATACACCTTGAATGTGATCCTAAGTCATCAATGAGTGAATGTGAGATCAACTGAGCCTAAGGAAAGTTTAAGTGATCCTAATGTAGTATGTTTAACCAGTCCAATAAGGTCTGGAAGGTTGGATCAAGGAAGTTAAAAATGCACTTCTGTCCACCCGGATCCCACATATCCTTCACTTGAGGGATTCGGCTAGTTATATCCAAGGGATCCGGCGTCTGAGACAGATTTGCTTAACAGAATGGTTGCAAAATTTTGCTCAATGTATCGAATTTTGAAACTAATGATTTCTTACAGCAAGCATACATGTATACAAGTAAACCATAGTAAGTATAGCATGTAGAAACATCAAATTATCAAGTATATAGGAAAATGATCCACAAACAACTATTTCATAGACATGATCAGTTTACATTGATGAATTAGGAGAAAGCTAAGGATTGATTTTCTAAGGAGTAGAAAATCTTTTATTCATAAGCTAACGTTTATTATTCATTGTTTTCGTTTGATGGATCGCCAAGTTGGTCTTGAACGGTTGATGATTCAGGAATGAAGAATGAAGTAATGAGAGATGCATTCAGAGGTTCCATCATTTTATTCACAAATGAATATTAAGATCTTTGAAATTGTGGATGATAGTACATGATATGATGATAGAGGTATGTCAAGAACATCCCATAAGGTATTAGTTTGTTCTTGTTGCCTTGGAGGTTTACAATTCGCCTCGCGAAGAAATAGGCAAGATTGTATGGTTGTTGAGTTAGGAGACAGTTTATCATGTGAGCACAACATGCGGGAAGTATCTCACGATTTCATGTAAGACTCCAAACATTTTCACGTAGGATGACTGCGAGAGGTTTTAGATCATCTCGGAGTTCACGTGTATGAATTATGTTTGGATTTGAGTAGTTGGATCGTTGAGGAGTGCATATAAAACGAGTTATTTCTTGAGGAGAGGGTATATATGAACACTATGGACTGTTTTCTTCACGATAGTGGAAGAGAGAATCAAGGGAACAATCTTCAGTGAAAGCACATTGTCCATAATTTGGATTTCAGAGAATGTGAGCAAATTGCTCAAGAGTCAAAACAAACTTTTGGTTTTTGATCCAAAACCATATTGATAGAGAACGATCCTCGTTACGAACGAGTTCAACTTGACGTAAGAATTCCAAAACAAACCGCGGACAAATTTTCTCATTGATGCCGAGATGACCTTCTAGTCCTATGGTGCAGAATGAAGTATTGATACCCTCTTGGAAGATTAAAAGTGAGTCAACAACACGTCATTCATGAAAGAAACGAGTTTCAAGATTATTGAACCCACGAACATGATTGCCAGGGGTGTTTGGTTCAAGAGATATGTTTGGAATGTAGACATAAGTAAGTTGATGTTCGAAGTCATACTCATGAGACATGTTGAGACCTATAGACATGGAACGAATATTTTACATGAGTATGTTAGTACATAGTAAAACTTCGAGAGTACGAGCATTTTTTATTGGTGACACTTTTAAGTATTTTAATCATAGTTTTGAACTAAAGTGATAGGATCTCCTAACGTCTTTTATTGTCTATTCTATTTTATTAACAATGACATTCTTATATTTTTAACTCACTCCTTTTTGTCATATAGTGAAATTTCTTTTTATAGTTAGTTTACATGAAATGGTTTTTATGGTGTTTGTGTAGGAAAAAAAGAAGATGGTGCATGAGTTTCTGTCATCTGTTCCTCCGGTTCTGCCGGTTCCTTTTTAAAAAGGATCCGCCAGTTAAGATCCAGGGATCCGTGAGATCTGCAGAATGGAAAGAAGTTTGGTTTGACGTAGGTTCTATTTTTATAACTCATGTGTTGTGAAATAAATGTATTTTAGCTAGTGTTAACTTTTTTGAACTTACATTAACGGTTTTAAACATGTTTGGAATTTTGAATGTACGAATAATAAAAAGAAAGCATATTACGCGAGAATGAAACGAGAAAACTACGACATCATTTATATTTCATTTCAATGCTTAAAGCAATTCAAATGATCTGATAGATGATACAAATGTAGATCAATAAAACAAAGAACATGTCTCCATGCGAGAATTTGATCATGGGATAAACGAGAGCGATGAGCGAGACGATGATGATCACGCGAGTGATGTAGACCATGATGACAAAGTTCTTCCTTGGTTTGGATTTCTCGAAATGAGATGATGAAGAAGATGAAGTTGTAGACCATGGTGTTATAAACAAAATGACAAGAAAGGTTAGTGCATTTTGTAAGATAAAATAAGATATAAGAAAAGAAAAGAATTGGTGTTATCATCTAATCAACATCCAACGATAAAAGAATTCTTGAAACATAGTTTTTGTTTTAAGAAATTTCCTTCTTTGTAGTTTTCAAACATACATGGATCGTATCAAGTTTTTTTAAAGTACAATATACTCTAACATTTCTAACTCAGTTTCATATCATTATAGTGATCCTCTTTTGTAGCAAAGAAGATCAAGGAATATTCAAGCTTCAACAAATAGTTGGAAGTCTTGTTTGTTTTGTTGTTATATGATCTAGTCTTGTTCATACATCATTGTTGTATCAAACTATCATAAACTTGCGAGTGTGATTGGTTAGTATTTTAGTCCTTAAAATACATTGTGTGTGGGAGTGGTTGTACCCTTGGAAAAGAACTCGACATCTAGCTCAGTGTCAGAAATAGTGTGTAAGCGAAGTGTAAAGGTTTCTCCACCGGTGAAAGGAGCTTGTTGACTAGTGAAGTTAAACTCTCGAGTTGGAGACTCGGGGAGTGTAGTAGGGCAAGGAAAAAGAGTCCTTGTAGACCGAACCATTATAAACAACTTGTCGTGGTTTGATTATTTCTTTCTCTATTTACTCTTTATATATATTGCTTGTATATTGTTTGATATCTTTGATCAATATCAATTGATCATTACATAAGTTTCAAAACAAAGATTTTAATCTGTAAACTATTCAACTCCCCTTCTAGTTTTCCACAATTGGTATCAGAGCCTCGTTGCTCAAGAATTTCTAAAATATATTGTATTTTATAAACTTGAAACGATCCATGGATTTCGAAAACTTTAAAGAAAGGCAATCTATGCAAAGACCACCACTCTTTGAAACTAATGGATTTATCTATTGGAAAAACCGTTTTGAAACATTTGTAAAGTCAAAAGATATAGATCTTTGTTTTGTTATAATTAAAGGAGACTTTAGTCCTACAACAAAATATATTTCTAGTGATGATCAAAAGAAATTAATAGCTAAAATGATGCTTTATAATGCTTTACCTAGAAAAGAATATGAAAGAATTTTTATGTGTGAAACCGCAAAAGAGATTTGGGAATCTTTGATTATTACACATCAAGGAAATTCACAAGTCAAGGATAACAAAATTGATCTTCTTGTTCAACAATATGAACAATTTGTTACCATTGATTGTGGATTTGCTCGCTTTAATATTATTATTACTTCTCTTAAAGTACTTGATGAAACTTTTCGTAGTAAGAACTTTGTCAAGAAATTTCTTAGAGCACTCCATTCGAAGTAGAGAGCAAATGTAACGGCTATTGAGGAATCAAAAGATCTCTCAATAATGTCACTTGACGAGCTAATTGGAAACCTCAAAGTGTTACGCCCCTTTCCCGACTCGATTTTTTTTTCTTTAACACTTGCTGGTATTAGTCTAAAATAGACCCTTTTATACTCTGATAAAGACTCATTTCCTGCAGACCCTTAAAATAGACCCATTTACATCTATTATGGACCCATTTTCTTGGTACTTTAAAATTGACTCATTTACCTCTAAAATGGACCCATTTTCTGCAGAATCCTTTAAAGGTTAGTATTAGTCTAAACCAGACCCATTTATAGTCTAAAGTAGTCCCATTTTCCCTGCACTCTAAAAAAGACCCATTTGCATCTAAAATGGACCCATTTCCTGCACACTAAAAATAACTCATTTGCAGTCTGAAATAGACCCATTTATCTCTAAAATGGACCCATTTTCTGCATATCCCTTTTATGCACTTTTGACCCATTTTCAATACATACAACCTTTACCACTTCCGAATTACTTCAAACCTTTCAAAAAGCATTAACTTAGCATATGAAATCATGTTCATAATCATTAACCCATTTACAACCCAAAATGGGTATAAATACACATTATTCCAAACACCCCTTTAAGACCAACTATAACATACACTTGACACATGAAGACACATTTATAAACCATTAAACGACCCAGACTCACGGGGGTACAACATCGACATTGAGCTCGGTATACTACCTAGCTCTTACTTTCTTATCAATCTTCTAAACTTTCGAATAATCCAACCTTAACCCTTAGTTCCAAACATTTCCTTTCCTTCACATTTAAACCTACAAAACATTAACATCTTAAACCGTAAGCACAAGGCTTAGTAAGTAAAGCGTTCATAACATGTTATCATAGACATTCATACATTATACATCATAACTCATTAACCATTTCAAATCATTAAACATTAACACGTACTTTGGTTCACTTAAGTAAAACATTTCCTATGGTTCAACATCAACATACCTTAGACTAATCCACCTTGCCTAACCTTCATGACTAGTTAAGCCAAACTAGTCTCAACCATACTTTACATAAACATATATCCAATTACCACATTCCTTAGCATAACAAAATCACATAACATATAATGTGGAGAATCATATAACAACATATAATGACCGGTTTACTTACCTTAATTCCAAGCTAGTGAAACCAAGGACATCATCTTCTCCATACTTGACATTTAAGCCAACACCACTATAGACATAAACACATACTTAATCAACTATGTCATGGCCATAATAACCATAACCCATTTTTAACCATTACTAATTATCACATAATCATATGATGATTATATGATAACTAATCCCACTAACTTATTAACTTAACTTCAGTAATAATTAACCCATATTCATCATAACTTCTTAATTTAGCTTATAAACATCATTTACCCAATTCCCCCAATTAGGGTTCATAAACCCTAACCTTCCAATAATCAATTAAATACTAATTAGAGGTTACTTACTTGCAAGGATCATTGCTAGGGCTTCACCTATTTGATTTGGAACACATAGACACCATAATTGGTTATCAAGACTTGGTCCCTTATTCCCTCCTTTCTATACTTCACGACACACACATACACTTACAATATCCCGAAACTCTTGTGATGATAAGAGAATTATCTAGATATTAGTAGAGGATGAGTTTAACTAATTAGCACTTGAGGTCCCTTAGGTTCCCTTTTTTCCACTTTGGCCACAATATACTTTATAACACTTTCTAGCACTTGGCAACTTAGGCCCCTTAAGTACATTTTTCTTATAAATGTGGCACGTCATATTTTCTATAACCATTTACATAACATTAATACTTATATTTTGACCATCGGGTTTGACTAACCAATCCCGTAAGTCCACAAAACTTATAAAACTCATAGTCAACCATTCAAATGGCATTCTTGTAATAAATTGATTGGGCCCAGTTTCAGGGTGTTACAATTCTAACCCCCTTATTTAGATTTCGTCCTCGAAATCTCTCGTCTAAATTAACCTTGACTTGATCATTTTTTACCCCCATTCTTAGCATTAAGCACACATTCATTTCAACATTCCATTGCAAAGATCTAAGTGATCTAGCAACATTAAGCGACATATTCCAAATTTTCTTAATCTATTTTACTTCTCATTTAACTTTGTAAGCGCGTGCGACTCTTACTAAGGTCATTATGTCATTCGAGGTACATTTACTATGATTAACGTGTCATTTGACCAACTCCATTATATTACATTGCATTGTTACTTACTTATTTCCAACTCTTTAATCAAGGACTATATGTCACTTGAGAAAATTTGCACCATTTTGACTTTATATAAGTCAAATAGTGACCAATACGACTTATCATTCCCATCTTTACCATAGTTATGTTATTACATTTTGAATATTTTTGATTTAACACATTACCTTATCCACTTTATTTTAAGGATTTTCGCTAAGTTTTATTAGTCACTTAGGGAATCTTAAGTTAATTTGACTTTCACAGGTCAAAATTAACTAATACTTTCACCTTTTACTCTGGTTATTCAATCATTTCATTAACATTTTTACTATAATGCCTTGTTTCCCCTAATTCTTTCTTTACTTTCCTCTCAAGACTACAATTCTCGTAGGAAATTTCAATATCTTGACTTCATAAAGTCAAGCTTTATCTTACATCCTTACATTTACACATAAGGGTGCCAATGAAGATTAGCATCCATTACTGTCATTACTCACCTTTTGTACCACGCCTCAAGGCATGTTATAACATCATTACAAATTCTTAATCTTTTTGAGTTATACTTTAAACTCCAAATGGTTGGTTTCACTCAATGTCTCAATTTAAAAGTCGCAATCTAATTCTACCCCGCTTATCTTACTTCGTAAAACTTCTAACTAATTCTAGGCTTTCGTTTTCTACTCTTTTTTCCTTACTCACGCCATGTCGAGAACACATAAGCCCACTCATTATATTTCCTCATTTACGTGGAAATGCGTCCCAGTCTATGTAAACCAAGAAACATAAACTCATGGTTCGGAGATTCACAATTTCTTTAATTAAATGAAAAGGCGTCCCAATCCATTTAACTAAGAAAATCATAAATCGTCCTACTTATACACTTTCAACATAACATTCATACTCATTACTCGTTTTTACTTCACTTTCTTTCTCTTCGTTCTTATTACACTTTACATTACTTTTTTTTAACCTTTTAGACTTGAATCCATACCTTTATCACTTTCACTTTGGGGATATTTTTATATGCCAAAGATATAGGCAACCCCTTGCCGGTGAAGGCAATACATTCCATCCCAAAGGATATCGTTATTAACATCATTACATTGGTCATCCCGAAGGATACCACCATTAACATCATTACATTGGTCATCCCGAAGGATACCACCATTAACATCATTACATTGGTCATCCCGAAGGATACCACCATTAACATCATTAACTTGGTCATCCCGAAGGATACCATCATTAACATAATTAACTTGGTCATCCTGAAGGATACCATCATTAACTTGGTCATCCCCAAGGATACCATCATTATCATCATTAATTTGGACATCCCAAAGGATACCATCATTAACATCATTAGCTCGGCCATCCTGAAGGATGCCATCATTAGCCATCATTAACTCATTGGTTACATGATAGCCATCTTTAACCTTTCACATTTAACATTGGATCCAAGCCATTAATATTTTAACGCATACATTATTCCATTCATGCTATTTAGCTAAAGCAAGCATCATAAAATATATGAAACCTGCTTATCATACTTACACATGTACTATGTGTTTACATTTCTGATAACGCTACACGCGTCGTTCGGGGTCAAGGAAACTTCCTTTTCTTCGAGCAAGTTTTATAACACCCTAGGCAGTGAACCTAATCGTTGTAGTGTAGTAATTAGGGTAAGCCACGGGTATTGATATCGTTCTCTAGGGGAATAGGAATGCTAGTAGGGAGTTACTACGCTAAGGTTAAGGTTGAGGAAGATTATTTTTTATCTTTTTATATTTTATGAAAATGGAAAGGTACGAATCTCGGGTATTGGATTTGGGGGGTTGGTATTTCTACCGATTACTCTACTATTATCTAATTATCTAAACTAAGGTTGTGGGAGTCTATGTCTAATTAATGTGTGCTCGTATGATAGTTTAAAGATGTGTTTACTTAGTTTGTATTACTCCTTAATTATCTCCTATTGATGGTTGAGTGTCACGTCTTATTCCTAGTTGCGTTGTGTTTCTAAAGTTGTAGGGTATGCGTTTCTCCCTAACTCTTTGAACTTACCAAAGGGTCTTGTCTACAAATCCACTTAGAGATTATAGACTCCTACTCTAAGGCACTCTTCGGATGTTTTAGCCTACAATCACTCAGGTAATCATACTCTAAGGTTCACAAAGATGAATCAAGCATTAAGTACACAACGAATGATCTATCGCATTACTAGATCATTAATCAACTAAGATAAGAAACAACCAATCAATATTTAATAATTAAGTTTCATACTTCCTAAGCAAACACACAAATAAATTAGCCGGACATGGAGAACATGCAAGCATACACACAAATAATCAAAGACATAATTGAATTAATGAAGCAAAGACTTATCTTGGTGTAAGATAGGGTTAGAAACCCTAAAATACTGTACAAGACACCTTAGGTTCGGTTTTAGGTTTTTACTCCAAAGACTCTCCACACAAAGACTGAAAAATTCGGATTCTATATATAAGATTACAATTGCGACGGCGTCACCTTATGTTTAGTGACGCCGTCGTGTCGCCGCCATTAGGGTTTCGTCTTGGCCACGTTAACCTTGCGACGGCGTCACCTTATGTCCGTGACGCCGTCCTCTTCAGCTTCTGACGTCGTCTGGATCGCATCTAGGCCGTCTGAGTAGCGACGGCCTACTCTTTCACAACTAGACGCCGTCTCTTGAAAACACGAGTTTTGAGTTCTGACCCGTCACAATAATTCTCTGACGGCGTCGCAAATAGTTCCTGACGCCGTCGCCTTCTACATTCAGCGACTGTGAGTGTCTGATTTCGACTTTGGCCATTTTCTTCATATATTCGCGCCTTTTCGTCCAAATAAGTGCCATTCCAGCATTTTGCCTTCACGAGACCTAAAAAGTGAAAAGGAACGATATTAAGCAATAACGGATACAAAAGTGATCAAATAAGGACTTAAATGACCCCTCAAAATGGTACCTTTTAAAACCTTATCAAATATCCCTACACTTGTTATTTGCTTGTCCTCAAGCAAATGTGCTTTTAGCCAATTAATTTATAAGTTAGGGGTCATTCAGTATTAATTCAAAACGGTCCACAACACATATAAGCCCCGCAAAAGTCATAACAAGCACGGAAATTACATACTAGCACCTCACATGGGGTGTTTGGATACTCACATCTCTCTCAGGTGTATAAATGAAATATAACAATATAGGAAATGGAAGATAAACACTCATTAACCGGTCTTAGTACATAGATTACCATAGGCTTGAGAATAGATCAAACCTCCATCGCTTTGGCGTAAGCACCTAGGAAAGACTATCAAAGAGGTCTTTAAAGGGTTGTAACGTTAGGCTTACGGTAGGGAAATAAGGGTTTGGGGGGATAGGCTATATAGTGGTGGTAAGTCAAAAATCTTTATGTTAACTGCATATGAAGAATGGCGTTGCTAAGCCAAGACTCGACACTCTAAACTCTAGATAACTGAAATAAACAAACATAAATTAAAAGATAGATGTAGGATGGTAGCCCGTATGTTTTTTTTTTTTTTTTTTTTTTTTTTTTTTTTTTTTTTTTTTATTCATACACTTTTACTCTACCATCCTCTAAGATAACATCAAAATACTAGGGATTTATAAGCACATCCCTACACTTGAGTTTTTTATTATTCTAACACTAATTTGACCCGATTTGAAAAGATCAAAACACTTGGGGTACATTATTACGTAAACAAAGGGAATTTGAATTTAACGTTCCCTTCCCGTCATTTCATAAACTTTAACTTTTCCCATGAATCCCAATCGTCCCAAAACTGTATACAAAGGATATGACTCGACTTAGCAACTTATGCAAGCAACTAGATAATTGAACTAAGGGTTTAGGGTGATAACAAACATTTGCACTAAAAGTGAGTGCATAAGGGGTAGGCTAAGGCGATTTGGGTGTATATTTGGGGGTAGGGTGTAAACAATGCTCTTCATTGATATTCCGGAAAAACCGAAATATCACGAGAACCGCGAAAAGGATAGGCCCTGAGGGGTTAACTAGGGGTATCGTGTACTAAAAATGAGTACAACGCAAAGGGTGTGGGGGAATTACTCAACCGATGTGGAAGAAGTAATTATATTACAGGTATCAAACAAGGGTTATCCTAATGCCTCTTATCATTTAGTTATTCCTAACTACACAAGTGTAGCCTCACTTGCGATCTCGGAATGCATCACAAAACAAGTTCTAGAATCTACTATACTACCGGTTCACACTTCTAAGCATTAAAGATGAATGCTTTAATTCCTACTAATCTAAGGGCGATCCTCACATTTTGGGTGGAATTTGGGTGGTAAGGGTTTTTGTGCTAGTCATGCAACTTCCTATCCATGAGACGCTTTTGTTAAGACTAATGGCCCACTCCTATATGTCATGAAAAATTTTAAATTTGGTGCCAAAATTACCCTAACCGACATTTTCTCATGGTTTATTACACAATCACAATTGGACAAAGCAAATAGTCAAGGATAAGCATAGTTTCAAAGTTCCCGTTTTATTTTCCCTCCCTACACTTAAACTGAACATTGTCCCCAATGTTCCCCGAAAGTATCAAAGTTATGATAAAAGAAGGTAAAAAACGAAAGAAACTAATACTCCCCTGATTAGATCGGTAGGATCCGTGTAAAGTGGTGGTTAAATTCTTTTCAAGAAGAATTTATGCGTGAAAAGCTCCTTCCAATCTTATGTAACTTCTTCTTGACAAACTAAACCTGCACACTTGAAGAAAACAAACGAAACCTTCGCGTAAAATCGGCGGTAATAATATATATAAGACTCGATTTAAACTAGGATATAATGCTTGTGGAATGGATGTTTACAGAATTTCTAAGAAAATTAAGACCTGGAAAATTCCAAAAATTTATAAGTAGCTCAGAAAACGAGAAAAAGTAATCTGATGTTTTTACTCCTTCCTGACGCCGTCAGGTTGCAATCCTGACGCCGTCAGGTTATCTTGACAAAAACTGGTCTGCGATTTTCTGGAAAAATTTCTGGAAAATTTACATCTTTAGAATCTGGAAAAAATTTCTGCAAAACATTCATTATGACTCGATACAAGCATTTGACTCAAACAAACAAACATATATATCTTTTAATTAATTGTTATTCTCATGTTTACGTTTCTTTTGAAAACGTGTGTAATCCTCCCTACACTTATCCCTTATGTAAAATACCTTTATATGTAATTAAGACGAAGTTAAAAACAAAATAAAGCATTTTTACAAATTTAAACATGAGGATAAACAATTAATAAAAGATATATGACACTAACAAGCAAACAATTAAGCATGGGTTGCCTCCCACGAAGCGCTTTTCTTTATTTAAGAGTCTTGTAGCTAGACTCATAGTCGTGCTCCTACGTTTCCTCACCACCGCCCTCTTCATGGCCTCTAATGGGGGATTCCATGTCGTAGAAGTGCCCTAAAATGCGCTTCTCTAAGAGTTCATCTTCTCCCCATTCGGTCCTGTATTCCGGTCCTAGGCTCAAACAATCCTTGTAGAATCCGAAAATCTTAGCCATAACATAATCAACACCTTTCTCCCTATCCTCATCATTCCTATAATAGACCGATAGTTTAAGTTCCTTTTCATCATTAGAGAGTGATGAAAATTTCTCAATCTTAAACGGCATTTGGTAAGCTATGTCATCGGTCTTATTCTTGAACCGCACTACTCCTAATGAGGGGTCATAGGTCATCCCGGTGCTTTCTATGAAAGGTTTTCCTAGAATAACATGGGACAAGCTAGGGTCTATGGCCGTGCTAATATCATCCACAATTATGAAGTCCGTAGGAAACGTGAAACTACCTACATAAACGGGCAATCCCTTAACTCTACCAAGAAAATTGCAACTAACATTAGGATCATTGGGGTCTTGCCTAGTTGGAATAGGCTTCTTCAATATCCAATTGTAGTAGGTGCTAGTCATGATGTTGATTGGGGACTTGCGATCAATGTAAGCTTTTGCCACAAAAAGGTGTCCTATGACACATGGTATGTTAAGATTCCAAGGGTTCCCAAACTTAATTCGAGGACTTTTCCTAACATACATGTGACGGAGGTCACGCACTAAGTGAGGGTGGCGAGATAGTTCTTCTTCCGTAGGAAATTTGTTGAAATAGTCAATGTCTACTTCATCTACTTCCTCGGGTACTTCCTCATCCACAAGTGTATAGTCCTCTTCGTCATTTGTTTCGTCAGGTTCAACTAAGGCGATGGTATTGACGAATTGGACATACTTTAGCTTGCTTGGATCCTTAATCTCTATGCCTGAGGGCTCGGGAGTTGAGATAGCACTAACCTTCTTATCACTATTAGCTATGGCTTTCAAAAGGTTGTCTATTTTCCTATCCATCTCGGCTTGTTGATTATTAAAGCGGTCCGAGAGCTTAGCTATTTGGGTTTCTTGGGATGTAACTAGGTTTTGCAACATCCCTTCGATGTTTTGTTGGTTAGGACCGTTAGATGGGGGCCATGAGAAATCATTAGAGGTGAATTCTTTGGTTTGTCCCCAGTAGAAGTCAGGCTTTCCTTTCCATGCCTCTCGGGTTTCATTGAAATTCCTAGGTCCGGGTATTGTAGGGAATCTTCCTCCCGTTCCATTAATACGCGAGGATGCGTAGTCAACAGAAGCGTGTTCGGGGGATCGGGTGCTATTGCGCGTGTTATGAGGATCACAAAACGGCTCACATGAAGAGGAAGCTTTGTTCACATGGTGTGAAGACTTAGGATTTTCGTAGGAACTCATGAGGAATTTAACCTGATCTTCAAGTTCGATCATCCTACGGTCGGGAGGAGGCAAGGAGATTGCCTTGACGGTCTTGGGCAGCTCACGGGGGTCATCCCAACTTTCGTTGTCATAGAGGGCAAGGTCCTCTATTATTTCCCATGATTCTTCTGCGGTGAGATCACTAAGTTTTCCACCGGCCGCTTGGTCAATGGATCGCTTAGTGGGAAAGTTGACATGATCATAAAAGATTTGGACTTGGAGCCAAAGATCAATGCCGTGATGAGGGACTTTATGAAGTAAGTCCTTGAATCGGGTCCATGCTTCGTAGAGAGATTCACCTTGACGTTGTTGGAACATCAAGATGTCATTCCTAAGCTTAGTGGTTCTCCCCGGTGGGAAAAATTGAGCAAGGAAGCGAGAAGTAAGATCATCCCAACTTGAGATGGAGCCGGCGGGAAGTCGCTCAAGCCAATTGCTAGCTTGGTCCCGTAGAGAGAATTGGAAGAGACGCAGGCGCGTGGTCTCCCGAGTAGTAGCATCAAGGTCGATGGAATCGACAATTTTGAGGAAATCCCTCAGATGCTGATTTGGATCTTCGGAACGAAGTCCATGGAATGCACATCCGTTTTGCACCAACCGGATGGTGTCGGATCGCAGGGCCGTAGTTTGGGCTTGGTCGGGAAGCTCAATGGTGTTCCTATAGCAAAAGAGTAAAAATCTAAAGAGAATCAGATAGGGGGAAGAAGCACTGGAAACAATCATTAAAGTAGTGAAAAGTAGTACCTTCCACTATTGGGTGATGGTAAGTAGTTGGGTGGTGGTTTACTGGGCGGTTCTCGGGCATGAGAACCACTTATGAGTTCTGGTTCGGTGAATCCGATATCCTTGTGGTAACTCGAAGGGCCGGTTCGGGTTTGATGCCGGGACGCTAGGCTGTGGTAAGCCAACCACGTTTTGCCTACACGTAAGGTACCTGAAGCAAGGCTTCTAGGTTTAGTCGTAGACTCCCTAAAGGAGTTTTAACAGCTAAGGTAGCTGGAACTACGATGATGAGCCCTCTGGTGCGCGGACGCAGAGAAGGTTAAGAGAGATGCCCTGGTTCGATCGTTAACCGAACTCGCTGAAGGGCGGCCGAGGTAGAGTTCAACCCTACTAGAATGAAGAGCGAAGGAACGAGTTAAAAAGGGTGGCCCCTCTTGGTGATTCGAATCCTTACTGTAGAACTACAAGGTTGTTGC
>BPTQ01000008.1:21656952-21727479 GCA_019973895.1 Chrysanthemum seticuspe
AATCAAGCATTAAGTACACAACGAATGACCTATCGCATTACTAGATCATTAATCAACTAAGATAAGAAACAACCAATCAATATTTAATAATTAAGTTTCATACTTCCTAAGCAAACACACAAATAAATTAGCCGGACATGGAGAACATGCAAGCATACACACAAATAATCAAAGACATAATTGAATTAATGAAGCAAAGACTTATCTTGGTGTAAGATAGGGTTAGAAACCCTAAAATACTGTACAAGACACCTTAGGTTCGGTTTTAGGTTTTTACTCCAAAGACTCTCCACACAAAGACTGAAAAATTCGGATTCTATATATAAGATTACAATTGCGACGGCGTCACCTTATGTTTAGTGACGCCGTCTTGTCGCCGCCATTAGGGTTTCGTCTTGGCCACGTTAACCTTGCGACGGCGTCACCTTATGTCCGTGACGCCGTCCTCTTCAGCTTCTGACGTCGTCTGGATCGCATCTAGGCCGTCTGAGTAGCGACGGCCTACTCTTTCACAACTAGACGCCGTCTCTTGAAAACACGAGTTTTGAGTTCTGACCCGTCACAATAATTCTCTGACGGCGTCGCAAATAGTTCCTGACGCCGTCGCCTTCTATATTCAGCGACTGTGAGTGTCTGATTTCGACTTTGGCCATTTTCTTCATATATTCGCGCCTTTTCGTCCAAATAAGTGCCATTCCAGCATTTTGCCTTCACGAGACCTAAAAAGTGAAAAGGAACGATATTAAGCAATAACGGATACAAAAGTGATCAAATAAGGACTTAAATGACCCCTCAAAATGGTACCTTTTAAAACCTTATCAACTTCCTACCACGACCTTTAAGCTTGATATCATACAAGTCACAAAAAACATCCAATTGCCCTGGTAAATCATAAACCTGATCCGCATAGTCATCATAATAATCTTCAAGCTCATTACCGCCATCAATTGATGCGAGAAAATTAGTCATAGGGTTATCCGGCTCAAGCACCTCCTCATCGTCACTGTAAAAAGATTGTCATTTTTTAAAGCTTTTGTAACACAAAATCCTCGTCATCCGTCATGTTATTGTCACAAAAACATATAATCAAAAAACTTTACCCGCAAAAGGTTTTAATTGTATGGTGCTCATCGCTGCAACGCGCAACTACGTTGCTAGTTTTTCATTACGAACGTAGTACGGATAAAAAAATTAAAAATAGAATCATTTTTTTTAGTTTATTAAAGAGAGTAAAATCAATATCAACTTGAAGAGCATAATAAATATGTTTATTGGTGTAATGTGTTCAATGAAGATATTTATAATTTTACATAAATATAAAATTAAAAGACGTTTGTGATTTTATTTATAAGAAAAAGAGTGTCAGGTTTCATAATAACAACTTCAGTTCATTTATTTAAGTAACGGAAATGTAAAAAATCCCAATGTTATTTCGTAAAAGATAAACGGTGATAATTAATCAACAGGCATGTGGCCTAGTGGTAAATGCTTAGGCTGTTAAGCGAGCCACAAGTGAGAGTAGTACCGGGTGGGTGACTTTCCGGGAAGTCCTCACTTGTGGTCCACATGCTCTGTTGATATTTGCAATGAGGATTTGTGCCCCTTAGACTAAGCCGCTGGGGGTTCAAATCTGAGCAAGGTCGGGGTTTTCATCCGGACGTTACTCCAGCAAGGAAACTTGTGTGGAGGCGGTACGGTTTCCTCGCGGCACCGAAACCATACATTGTACCAACGTGAACTCGGTTAAGACAACATAGTCTGGTCGATGTGGTGGTTAGGGCCCTCTGATTAGGAGGGTGGTAAAACCTAAGTTGGAAAGTTACCTGTCAAAAAAAAAAAAAAAAAAAAAAAAAAAAAACGGTGATAATTAGGTTTCTTGGTCAACTTTTTCTTTTTCAGAAATACTTATTTTCGTTATTTTATAATGGACGGAGCATTTATCTTTTTTGGTTTCATCAACTATATATACATGCATGTGTCAATGTATCATGTGCGATTCTGCGTGTATTTGGCTATTTGCTCACCAACTTGTTGCAATAATTTGACACGATTTTTTTTAAGAAAAAACTTACCTAATGTTTTGCAATAATTCAAACAAACCTCACATATTTTAATGCTTGTTGTCCAATAGTATATACAAGGAACGTGTAGACAGATATGGAAAAAAGTTAAATATTTAAGAGTTTTGATATTTATCTATACTAAGTAACTTAATTATAAGCCTAACCACATTGATATGACATTTGTTTACATTTTATTAGTAGAGCAAATTTTAGGTATATTTTCATATTTACCTCTAATAATTGAGTACTTTTTTTTTAGAAGTTTTTGTGCCTGCATCATCTTCGTTCTTATCCAGATTCCCTATCGGAATAATTGAACGAAACAACTTTAATTAATTTTAATAAGTTGTTAGACACAATATCTAAATTGATGAAAGCTCAGTTGTGTATCTTAAATGTTAAAGGGCCCTTTCTTTCGTAAGTGAGCATGCATAATTAAATATTTAGAAAATCAGCATATGTGATTTAAATGAGGATTTTTTGTGGCGTATAAACTTAAACCAAAAGTGGGTGACAATGATGGTGATAATATCAGGACTGAGAGGAGATGCAAAGGATATGGAGAAATAAGAGCACCCGGTGTGGGCTCGTTCTCCCCCTTCGTCGTCCACTCTGGCACTTCCCCACGGCTCGTTTTGACACCGGGGTGTCTCGCCGTCATTCGTTGTTGGGTTGCAAATCGTGCAGACGACGAAGGAGAAACCTGCAAGGTGGGACCCAAGAGATGTTGGAGGGTTTATTATATTGTGTATGTGTGTGTAAATATGTGTGAATCTGAGGTGTGTGTAGTGTGTGTGAGGCGTTTGGGAAGAAGAAGGGAAGAAGAAGAAGAACCGGTTTTGTCCTTTTCGTTTTTTTTTTTTTTTTTTTTTTTTTTTTTTTTAATTTATAATTTTTTTTTAGTATAAATTGTATTTTTATTTTTAATAAAATGAATTTAGTTTATTTGAAAATTGAATAAAAAAAATAAAGTGATAGTGGTGGGCCCCAAATGAAGAGGTTGAGGTTTGTTATGAGTGAGGAGGGGGTTTGTTGTGGTTAGTTGTGGAAAAATGGGATGCTGATGTGGCGCTGAGGTGGCACGACGACGAACCTGCCCCTCGTTTTGACACTTGCAATTGGAATTTCTATTATTACTTGGAATTTCTATTTTGACACCTAAAGCTCTAAAGGAAAGCAATTTTGATTAACTTATTAACAAGGGGTAAAATAGAAATAACACAAAAGGTTGACTTGGTTTCAAAAGTTATTTACACATGTATCAATCAGATTTTTAAATCTAATTTTAAGCATAGTAGGTAAGCATAATTATCATTTTTCACTAAATTTGCTTTTCTTTTATTTCTCCATCTCTATGCATCTCCTCTCAGTTCCTATATTATAACCATCATCGTCTCCCACTTTTGGTTTAAGTTTATACGCCACAAAAAATCTTCATTTAAATCACATATGTTGATTTTCTAAATATTTAATTATGCATGGCCACTTACGAAGAAAAAGGCCCTTTAATATTCAAGATACACACTTTACTGAATCATCCTCACAAAAAAATTTGGGTCAACAACTTGTTAGAATTAATGAAAGTTATGTTGTTTTATAATCCCGTTAGGGAATCTAAATAAGAACGAAGACTATGCAGGCACAAAAACTTTTTTAAAAAGGTAGCAGTTAATTATTAGAGGTAAATATAAAAAAAAAAGAAAAAGAAAGGAAAATACTTAAAATTTGTTCTACTAATAAAATGTAAACAAGTGTCATGTTAATGTGGTCAGGATTTTAACTATGCTTACTTAGTAGGCATAAATATCAAAATTCTATGTTAAGCGAAAGTATAAAAGTGATTACGAGCCGTTTGGCGGATTTAAAGCTGGCTATTGGTTTTTGTTCATCAAACATGGCTGACCCAAACTACCTTGTTCAAAAATCAATCTATTGAATTCTAATAACGAGTGTAACAATTTTGAGTATAAAAGTTATATAATTTTCTAACTTGTATATTACCCGTTTTTTAATAGTTATGAACTATTTTTAAATTAAACTTTCTACCAATCCGTAATTGTATACATAATTTGTTTCTTTGATAAACATACTTCTGTTGGAATTTTAGAACTCAGTTAACCATTAACCTCTACGAGTACGCAGCGGATAAGGATCTAGTAATCGCAATTAGGTTACACACGTAATTAATAAACAATTAATTAATAAAAGGGATAAAAGAAAACCTAACATTTCATGGCTATTTGAACGCAAGTGTAACAGACAATAAAACCAATACGAAACTAAGCATCTAAAATAGATGTCTCAATAAGTATCACACACAAACACGATAACCGAATACGTTCGATAATGAGCTACTCGAGAACATATAAAACCCTTCAACAATTGACATCACTTGAATATTACATGAACAAGTTTGGGAAACCCTATGTTCATCCGTTAATGGTCATCATCTCTTGATTGATGATCCATGAGTGGGCAAGTTGGAGGATTCTTCATGGAAGTAGGTGGACCGCCAAAGTGATTTAGAAGGCTCAAGTACATGTCTTGAGTAGTATTGTAATGTTTTATTTACTTTGTCATTTTTGATAGGTTCATTTTTGTAAGTTATAAGAATGGTGTGTCATTCTTATATTAAAGTCTGTTAGTGTCCTAAGGGACTGAGATGAGGGACTCACTCTCATCCGTTGTACTTCAATTTTTTGGTTAATATACTTTACCAGGGTGCAGGATTACTCCCCTTTACCAAAAAAAAAAAAATATTACATGAACAAGAAAACCACCCAAGACTAGCTTGCTTCCTGCCCGAGATCACAAAACAGCCAAGAAGCTGTTTCCCCTTTGTTACTCGATATCGGACATAAGGGTCCGATATCCACCTGCTTGTTGTCCGAGAAAAAGCCCACGAACAAGAAACAAAACAGCCTTGTTTCAACTGCTATTCGACCAGGAATTGAGAAACAAGAAATCACCAATTAATCTAAACCTAAACACTTGATTCAATTGCAAGTTTAGGATTAAACAAAACCAAAACACAAAACCCTAATCGGTTTTATGAAAATCGATTGGGTATTGGAACCAGTTGGATGAGTCGATCATATGGTGGAGTTTAGGGATATCAGTAGATTGTAATTACTGATTTGGGATGTAAAAAATTCTTCCCTGTGAATGTATGTATGCATTTGTATATATAGCACATGAGACAAAACCAAACATAGGCTTTAAACTTGTGTCTCAAGCTACAAACCCAAACACCCCAATCAGCTTGTCTCTAGGCCCAAGGCAAACACCCCAACTGACTCACTTTGAATTGAAACAAGTCCAATGGGTGGGTCGAATACAATTCAAGTATTATACGTTCGACACGTACTCTCGTGTTCATCGTGTGTGCCCCCATCAGCTCACACACTCTCAGTCGTTTTGTCATGTTTATAACTCCCACAAACCAACAACTTCAACAACATTGTTATCATATAATATTTATTTTATCTATTTTTTTTAATTAATCGTGCATATCATGACTATATACATTTTTCTTTATTTGCTAGTAGAGTCCCTAAATAAAAAGATGCAGACTCGAATTAGTAAGATATGATAAAGCCTAATTGTGTTAGTATGTTGTATTCTAAAGAAAACATCAGAAGCTACTTTAACATCTAAAGTATCTAAGAAATTTAGTCAAAACCTTTCAAAAGTAATTTAGGCAGGATAAGTGACTGCAGAAAAGTGCAAAGACACAGTATGAGTCTAGTAATATATCATTGAACAATTATTAGCATTGTTCACTAAAGTTTGTTTTGCTTCTTCCCAAAATTAGAAATATTTAATAAAATGTATACTTTTCCAATAAATGTTTGACACCTCAAAAATCTTCACGAGAATATTAATTGTTGGACCAATTTAGTGATGGTATGTGACTAGATTTAAAAATAAAATAGCCCGACTCTTATAAGTAGTAGCTGAGTAAATGCTTAACATATCTTCCTAACACTCCTGCGGGCTAGAGAGATGAAACTACTGAAGTAGCTCACTCGAGTCTTTATTTGTAGCTAAAGGAAAGGGGTCCGTAGTTATTTGAAAACTAAAAAATACACTTCAACAATGATGTGGTTCAACATATGAAGGATGGTGTTCAGGTCATTTAGGGTTGACAATATCTCACTGATCGATGTTTGTTCTTTATCACTAAATCAAACATAAGGTACTTTTAAAAATATGTAAGTGTCCAAAAATCAAAAAGTACGGTAACCTAAAATCAAAAAGGATAAAGCGTCTTCATGGAAGTTAACACCTTCCAAGAATTTGTATAAATGTGCAACAATTGTCAACAATATTTTCTAAAGAGTTCATCCCATACCTATAAAAAAAAAGCATTTAATGCAAATTAGATTTCACCATTATATGCTCGACACGTACTAAACACCTTTTAGGGAAATCCTAATCTTCCTGCATGTATAACAGAATGTTTGTAGTGGACTAAATGCAATTTTTGCAATTAATGTGATACACATTCGAGAACATTTACTCTCGTTTGAACATAATTAGCTGAAGAAGTGTTCTCTGAGTTCACTCTCAAACTATAACTTAGGTTTTAGTATGAGTGATAGAGAAAATACCTAATTATCATTCAACTATGATTCTTATTCCACTAACAACCATGTCAATTCTTTAATTCATTCAAATAAAAATTTAAATGTTGAAAAGTATACCGAGTGTTTACTATCTTACTTGCTTTAAACTGTCATAAACACTCAAAGTGTCATGACAATTGTGACTTAGTTATTTTCTAGTAATCTGAGTTGCAGTTACAAGGTTTTGGGTGTGCAAACTCAATCCCACATCGGTAGAACTATAATATCAAAGTTAACATATAAGCATGGTGGTCTATTCCTTCTATCATCAAATGGTTTTAGAATGGGAACCTAGTTGGGCTTATATGTTGGACATTGTGAGATGCGGGGCCGTATGATTCCTAACATATGGTATCAGAGCTATGATTTGCCAAGTGGTGATGTGGATAGTGTTCCTTCAGTAGACCCCGGTTTCGAAGGTATTACTGGATCCTTGTAAACCTTGTATTGTTGGCGATATGAAAACTGTGGCTATAGTTGAAGGGGAGACCCATGATGGTGTTGGGTTTGAGGGGATGATTGTTGGGTGTGCAAACCAAATCTCATATTGGTTTTTATAATCTCTAAATCAACGTATAATTTTGGTAGACTACTCACTCTATCACCAATTAATTTTAAAATGAAAACCTAGTTCGACTTGTATGTTGAACTTTGTAAGATACTCCATTGTAAGATTCCTAACACATGGGAATAACATTAATAAACACAATGTAAATCTTTATATCTCTCCAATATTGTTAGAATTATTAAATAACATTTACTCGCCTCTTAAACTAGCAATGCTCGTAATAACTATTAGTGATGAAATTATGAGTAAGATAGTGGATAACCTTTGAATTAACTCTACATTTCCAAACATTTGTTGTAAATTAAAGTACATGGAATTTTTTAAAAAAGATGTTAAAAACCAATATATAATTGAATATCATACAAACTTAGTTAGACGTACATGATTTTATCATATGCTTTAGATATAAAAAACCAAACTAAATTATTATTTTTTGGGTAAAAGGGAATCATCCTGGTAAATATATTACTTTAAAAAATGTATAAGTACAACGGATGAGAGTGAGTCTCTCATCTCGGTCCGTTACATGGGTATAGAACAAGCATCAAAATGTGAAACAACTAAAATCACTACATAAAAAAGACAAGTCAATCTTATGACCTACAAAAAATAAAATTAATTCCTACCACGACCTTGAAATTTGACATCATACATATCACAAAAAGCATCCAATTGCCCTGGTAAATCGTAAACTTGAATAGCATAATCATCATCAAAATAATTCTCAAGCTCATGATAGCCCCACACGATATAAGAAACTTTGCTATATCATTATTCGACTCAATTATTCACTAACAACTAATTCACCAAACTAAATTATTCACCATTCATATATGAACACGTCATAATCGAACCTCATTAGTGTAATAAATATACAAGAGGTGATCCAATCTCGTCGACCTCCTTCCCAAGACACTATAGATAATACTAGATAAGAGAGTAAATATGTATATTTTTATTTGTCGTAATCATGCATGACATTTATTTTTCTTTCCTACCATTTAATCAATTTGAACCATACATTAATTATTAACTATGGGCACAGTCATAAAAATCAATAATACATTACTACCACGTGAATCAGACCCAAAGATGTTCAATCATTACATTTTCGCACTAAATAAACATGCATGCACATCAAAATAATAGCCCAAAAGTTTCCTATAAATAGTGGGTAATGTACCATGTTTTAAGTCACACAAAACAAGAGTGAGTGGGTGAGTAAGTTAGTAGCAACCAAAATAAAAAACATGCTGAAGCCTCAAATCAACCAAACTCACTCTGTCCGTAACCTAGTCCCACTCAACAAGCCATTCGTTGGTGGCGAGGCCACGAACCATTCCGCGTCCTCGGCCTATTCCCCTGCCATTCTCCGTGGATCCAAGTCCACCAATAAAACCAATGCCACTCGTGCTCGAACCACCTCAGTTGGTAACATTAAGGCCATATCAATACCCTTTCTTACCAAGGCCACTACGGTTAAAGGTGTCATCACTGTCCAACCAACAATTAGCTCCGCAATTGCTGGTGTTGGTGTCGGTGGCGTGGTTGATGGCGTCTCTGATCTTCTAGGACGGTCCTTCTTGCTTGAGCTCGTTTCTAATGACCTTGATTGTACGTATATATTCCATGCAACTTTTTCCGTTTTATTGATTTTGTTAAAAACTTGCATGATGACGTTAAGTGTAAAATAAAGATATACAACATCCCCTGATAAACACTAGATAACAACACAGTGTTACGCGACGAAAATCACAACAGAAAGTTCCCGTTGCAAAATTGCAACTATTTTCCAATGGATGACCGAGCAATTGATATCAAAACAAAAATAGCTGCATATCTTTTGTAAAAGCTAACTTAGTTAATTTTTCTACTTATAATTATTTTTATATAAGTATTGTTCGATTTCGTAGCAAAATACAAAATTTATCAACAGATTTATAACAGATTATATAAAAATGAACAGAAAACAAATCACTGTTAATTTCCTGTTGCATATGCGATGCAATTTTCGCAAATTTGGAGCGGATTTGCAACGGTAAATTAAAGTTAAATATAAAGAGTACTATCTTAGATTTTCGTAGCAGATCCGTAGTTAATATAGTTTGAACTAATATACTTGAATGTCAAAGATATTACATCTGGATTCACCTTTGTAACTATCGGTGTAAATTAGTCGAGTCAACTTCTGAGAGCTAGGTGAATATATCTCGACAAAAATTCGCAGAACTTAAGTAGACCTTCGAGTCATAGACTCCTCAGATGGTGATCACTAACCTTATCGAGGTTATATCATTTTATATTTTTAGCTATGAACACATGTTTATTATTTTTTTGTTAAAAGGTTACCCCGATAAAATATTATTACTCTAAAAAAAATAATTAATTACAACCCCCGTTTATCTTATGAACGAGTTAAAAAATACATTTTAGTCATCGACTACTTGATCATCAACCAACCGCAATAATTGTGGGACCTGAATTTAATATAGAAACTTTGACTGTGTGTTAGCACATATAGCACATCTATGGATTTATGTACGCAACATGTAATGTAATGTAATGTCTCATTGTGTTAAAGTCTTATAATCTTGTATGATATACAGCAAAGGGAAAGCAAAAGACGGTGAAGGCTTATGCTCGATACACTGCATTAGATTTCGACATTAATGTCTACACATACAAATGCGACTTTGATGTCCCTGCGGATTTTGGCGAGATAGGAGCTGTGATGGTGGAGAATGAGTATAGCAAGAAGATGTTCTTCAAGAGTATTGTCCTTGATAACAATGTCACATTCACATGCGAATCTTGGGTTCAATCCAAGTATGATAACTCCGAAAAGAGAATTTTTTTCACGAACAAGGTCAAATATGATATTATTTAGGCAATTAGTTCTATTTTTCTGCAATTAGTTCTAAGTTACTTTTGTTTATCATGACACTGGATTATTCTTATTAGTGTATTTGTTTGTATAGTCTTACCTGCCATCAGAAACACCAGAAGCACTAAAATCATTAAGAACAAAAGACCTGGAGTCTCTTCGTGGCAACGGTCAAGGAGAGCGTAAATCGACTGATAGGATTTATGATTATGATGTATACAACGATCTTGGTGCTCCAGATCTTCTCTTAAGTTTAGCACGACCGGTGCTTGGTGGTGATGAACATCCTTACCCTAGGCGCTGCCGTACTGGTCGCCCAATGTCCTCTAAAGGTACTCTACAGTTTTTTTTTAACGGCAAATATCATTAACTCACTCTAGCAAGATACTTATGGGAAAAGATACAAAGAATTCATAGAAGCAAATTTCGGATTAAGGATCCAAAGTGGAAGTGATCTTTTAACCCTATGAACAATCCAATTATGATCTTTGAGAGAAGACTTGTCTTCCTCAAGTGTATCTTTCCTAGGGGGGTTAAGATCGAAACATACCTGATTTATGATGAGTTTTCCTCTCGTATTTTGTGATGTGGCGGCAGTACAACCGCATTATTTAGAAGGTCATTTACATAAATGGGTTAATAATCTTTTAAAGTATTATACTTGTCAAGAATGGCAGTTCTGCGTAGCGAACTAAAAAAATAACTCTTTTTGACATTAAAGTTGACATTTTTGTATTTCTTTAAGTATTATGACCATATTATGACCATTTTACCCTTTCTAAAATTTTTTCAAAATACTTTTTTTTTCGAAATTTTTTTTCCAAATTTTTTTTTGAATTTTTTTTTTCGAAATATTTTTTTTTTGAAATTTCTGAATTTTTTTTTCAAATTTCTTTTTTTTGAAATATTTTTCGAAGGGTAAAATGGTCATAATACTTAAAGAAAGACAAAAATGTCAACTTTAATGTCTAAAAGAGTTATTTTTTTAGTTCGCTACGCAGACCTGCTATTCTTGACAAGTATAGTGCTTTAAAAGGTTATTAGCCTACATAAATTGGTAATACGGTAAAATCTGTTACATTCAGTTAAAAAAACAGATCATTACACACAATGACAATGATTTGTTAGACATTGGTGCAATTTTTTTCTTTGCATTATTCGCTTATGACAACTTTAAAGGTAGTAAATCAGGAAGTGACTAAAGCTAAGCATAACATGTTGAATTACAGATCCATTGACCGAGACGAGAACTTTGCTCCCATTCTATGTCCCAATAGATGAAGATTTTTCAGAGCTAAAGGAGGTAACATTTGGAGCAAGGGCTTTGTACTCAGTCCTTCATGGAGTCGTGCCAATTCTGGACTCAATTGTGACAGACAAAGACAAGGGATTTCCACTATTTACAAGCATTGACTTGCTTTACAATCAAGGTGTTAATGTTCCAGCCCCTGATAATGGAATTCTAAGTGCCTTACCTAGACTTGTTAAAGGGGCAACTGATGCTACAAATACTGTTATAAAGTTCGAGACCCCCGAAACCATCGACAGTAAGCATTATTCTTTTGTTCTTGTGGTTTTTAGTTTGAGTTTTTGTTTATTAATGGCTTTGATTGTAGGGGACACGTTCTCATGGTTTCGTGATGAGGAATTTTGTAGACAAATGCTTGCTGGTCTTAATCCATGTAGCATACAGTTAGTGACGGTATGTTTATTTAAGAAATTTTAGCCTTTGACATAAATTATGTCATAACTGATTTACGATGAAGTTTCTTGTATAACATGTGTGTGTAGGAATGGCCATTGAAGAGTAAATTGGACCCTGAAGTTTATGGACCAGCTGAATCGGCAATCACCAAGGAAATAGTAGAGGAAGAAATACGAGGCTTCATGACTCTTGAGGAGGTAACGAAATATATAATTTGTAATTCTTTTTCTTTTGGTCTCACATAACTGTGAAGTTTTATATTAATGCTGAAAAACACTTGTGCACATGTAGGCTTTGGCCCAAAAGAAACTGTTCATGTTGGATTACCATGATCTACTATTGCCTTATGTAAATAAAACTCGAGAGCTTGATGGGACAACTCTTTATGGCTCAAGGACTCTGATGTTTCTTACTCCTGCTGGAACATTGAGACCACTAGCCATTGAGTTGACTCGTCCACCATCCGATGGGAAACCACAATGGAAGCATGTGTACACACCCGCTTGGGATGCTACGGGTGCCTGGCTTTGGAAGCTAGCCAAGGCTCAAGTACTTGCTCATGATTCTGCTTATCACCAGCTTGTTAGCCATTGGTTAGTTCAGGTTTACTTGTAATAATTGAAATTGGACAAGCATAGCTAGTTAGCTACATATGCAGGCAATCACTTAGCATGTCATGTGACCATTAACTCAAAATCCATCAGTCATTTGGCCTACTAACTTTTTTATAATCTATAAAATTTTTTTGACACATGATGGACCTAACTGCTTGTTTGTGTATTTTTTTAATTAAGGTGTGGGTCAATGTGTGATGATGATCTGATACTAATCTCAGATTACATGAAAAACATGTGGATTACAGCTGAAGTAATCAATTAATTTGATACTTTTTTGACACTGCAGGCTAAGAACTCATTGTGTAACAGAGCCTTACATAATTGCTACAAACCGTCATCTTAGTCAAATGCATCCAATTCAACGACTACTCGTCCCTCATTTCCGGTACACAATGCAAATCAACGCTCTAGCTAGATTAGCTCTCATTAATGCGGGCGGTATCATAGAGTCAACATTCTCAACCGGAAGATATTCTATGCAACTTTGCTCTGATGCATATGATCAATTGTGGCGCTTTGATCACGAGGCTCTTCCTGCTGACCTAGTTAGCAGGTACCCGTTATGCGCACTAGCAATCTTTTTCTCTTCTGCATTTAGCTACCTAAAAAGTCAAATTCATTTGGCATTTATGTATAAATATTTTTTATTTAGGGGCATGGCGGTTGAAGATAAAAATGAACCACACGGGATAAAATTAACAATCGAGGACTATCCATTTGCAAATGATGGTCTACTGATTTTTGATGCGATCAAACAATGGGCAACTTCTTACGTTAACCACTACTACCCACAAGCAAATCTAGTAGAATCTGATGAAGAGCTTCAAGCATGGTGGGATGAAATTCGTACAGTTGGACATGGAGACAAGAAAGATGAACCATGGTGGCCGCAACTCAAGACCCAAGACGATCTGATTGGAATCGTTTCGACTATAATGTGGGTGACTTCTGGTCATCATTCAGCTGTTAACTTTGGACAATACGATTTTGCAGGATATTTCCCAAACAGGCCGACCATTGCCAGAACTAAAATGCCTAACGAAGACCCAACAGATGAAGAGTGGCAGTCATTTTTAAAGCGGCCAGAGGATGTACTATTGAAATGTTTCCCGTCCCAAATTCAAGCCACCCAAGTTATGTCAGTTTTGGATGTATTGTCGAGCCATTCACCAGAGGAGGAGTATATTGGTGGAAAGATAGAACCGGCATGGGAGTCAGACCCCGCTATAAAGGCTGCATTTGAGGAGTTTCGTGGAAGATTGAACGAGCTGGAAGGCATTATAGACTCAAGAAACACTGATGCCACTTTGAAGAACAGGAGTGGTGCAGGGTTGGTTCCTTACCAGCTTCTCAAGCCTTATTCCGACAAGGGTGTTACCGGGAGAGGTGTTCCAAACAGCATATCTATCTAATAGTTCTGGTTCTCTTTTGGTCTCCAAGATCCATAGTCCTATGCTTAAATAATGGTCTGTGCCGTAATAAGGTCATAATCTGTGTTTGCGATTTGGTTTATTGCCATTTGAAATAAGTTGTGTTATGTTGTGCTCCGTTATCTGGCTACAGAGTTGAGCATCAAACAGATGCAGTTATCGTATTCTGAATTATTGTGTCATGTCCTCATTACATCACACTAGCTATTGTAAAATGTAAACTAAAAGAACATTTGTTCTACAAATAATTGTAACATTTTACACTAAAGCCTTTGATCTATGTCTTGTTATGATTACTCGTAGTGTACATATGATGATGTTATTTATTATTTAAGGACTTAGCATCCGGTCGGTATCCAACCCAAAGGTAAACTAAATGGAACATTAAATTGAATAGATCTAAATCAGTAATATGGTCAAAAACTTGATGAGTAACTCCATATATCACTCGGTTCTATTTCAGTACGAAATTTAGAGCATAATATAGTATTTATAATGAAATTAGATCCCCTTGAATTCATATTCATAACAATATAATTAGTTTAAAGTGCTCGAGAAATAAGCTTAGTAGCAATCGAGCTTAGCCCGTACACGGTATCAATTAACTAGCTACTTATTAACATCGACTAATAGTATTTAAGTTTGAAAAACAGAAATGGCTAGTTTCTTTCTGAGTATTGGAAGTGGATAATAACAAGAGTTAATATTTGGAAGATCTTGAATGAAGACATGTTATTTTAAAGAGAAAATTACCAAAAGGGGACTTTTTTTCAAGTGTGGTCCGTTTTTAAGACTTTTTTCTAGGCTCTTTCCCAAAAGAGCCACGCTCAACTGCTCAACTGCTCGACCCCATACATTTTTCTACACGTGTCATTCCTTTCGACTGCTCAACTGCTCGACTTGACTGCTCAACCGCTCGACTTTGACTGCTCACCTGCTCGACTCCACCCAAATTTTGCCACGTGTCATTCTTTTTGTACTGTAGCAGTTGAGCAGGTGCCGGTTGAGCAGGCGCCGGTTGAGCGTGACTCTTTTGGGAAAGAGCCTAGAAAAAAGTCTTAAAAACGGACCACCCTTGAAAAAAAGTCCTCTTTTGGGAATTTTCTCTATTTTAAAATGTCTTGAACTATAACATTCACAGCGAAATAAATTAATCAATACTTTATTATTCAACAAGGTTTTTCTTTATAATCACAATCACCTCCAAATATTATTTGATCAGAATAATTCGTGTAACAAGGATCTAAGACACCTCAGATCTTGGAGGTAAACAACTAACCTAGTCGTTTACAACAAACTACACGCCCTAGGTTACACACACACACACACACCTTTGACTACATTATAGAAGACTTGTATATTAAAACCTACATCCCATGTCCTCTTTATATACTAGAGGATTAGGGTTTACAAATCTCTACGAAGGACTAATAAGTAAATCTTCTTTTGCAAGCAAGTCCTTCCATCTTTTTGTAAATTTCTTCTTTGTCACATTAAGTCCTTGATGATTCATTCTTTATTGTTAGTATCATCAAATCAATAATCCCAACATAACCCATTGACTTAATACATTGAATGTAGTTGGGTAAAACCCAAGGTTCATGACCCATACTCATGGAACATAACCCATGACCCATTGTATGACATCATGCATAAGTCATAATAGGTATTATCCATGACCCATGGAGCTAACCCATAACTCATGGAATAGATGCATTGCATATTCTAGATACATTGTATCTACTTGGATACCCATGGTCCAAAGCCTAGAACCCATGACCCATAACGCATGACCTATGACCCAAAACCCATGGGCAAAGAGGAGCGTCTCACGGATCCCTAGTATTACGCTAGACAGATCCCTCAAACAAGGGATCCGTGGGATCCGTGGAACAGTAGCATATTTTGTCTATAAATAGTGAGCCATTTCTTCATTGTAACTTACCCCTTTCACACATATTTTCTCTTAGTGTTGTAAACTCTCTAACCTCAGATCCAAGTGATCCTTCTATGTAGTTTTGTGTTTGTGTGATTCTTTAGGTTCCTCTTAAAGACGAGATCACCACCTCTTGAAGTCGAGCAAGCTCAAGTCAATGAGTTGCCATGCTTCGTCATCATCAAGACTACTAAAGTTCTCTTGTTGATAGTTCTTTCTTCCTCTCTAGAAGTGTTGTGTCAAAGGCATTAGTGAAGGATTTCAAAAGGTTCAAGGCGAAGGCGTTAGTGAAAGGTGCCGAACGTCCGTGTCAAAAGCATTAGTGAAGGATGCCTAAAGGGTCAAGTCAAAGGCATTAGTGAAAGGTGCCAAAAGATCATGTCAAAGGCATTAGTGAAAGATGCCAAGGTTGTACAATCGTTATGGTGCATCGATGTACAAATAGAGATAGGTTGTATCCAAGGATATTGATATCCTTGATAATGTTGTAATAAGGACTGCATCTCCTTTGGGATAGCTGTTGTGTAGTGTTGGCTAGTAGTTCATCTTTTGTAATGAAACTCGGTATCTAGCCTTGTACCGAATAAAGTGTAGGCGACGTTGTGATAGGTTTCGTTCTACCTCGTGGAAGAACCCTGTGTCTAGCCTTGTACCGGATAAAGAGTAGGAGTCATTGTGAAGGCTTCTCCGCCACAAGGAGTTTGTGTTGTGTAGTGATTACAAACTCTCGAGTAGGTGACTCAGGGAGTGGAGTAGGGCAAGGAAGGTCTCCTTGTAGCCGAACCACTATAAATACTCGCGTTGTGGTTTTGTGCTTCTTACTCTTTATCTAAGTCTTATTCATATGCTTATCTATCAACATCCAACACACGCGTTTCAATAGATTGACATAAGTCGATCTAAATAGTTTAAAACCAAGTTTTAATTGGCAAAACTATTCAACCCCTCATTCTAGTTTTCAAAATTGGTACCAGAGCTTCGTTACCAAGTTTTTAAAGTATATTGTACCTTAAAAACTTGACACGATCCGTGTATAATTGAAAACTACAAAGAAGGTCTTTTACAAAATTAAACATCATGTCTTAAACACACTTTTATAGGATGTTGATTAGATGACAACATTATACCTTTTATTTCTTATTTTATCTTACTAAAATGCACTAACCTTTCTTGTCGTTTTGTTTAGTTAACAACTCATGTTTGTCAAGCCATAGAACTTCCTTGATAACAAGATTACCTTTCCTAAGAAGGTATCTTAATTATCATCTAGATCACAAAGGAACCAGAGTTGTCTATTGACATTCTTTTGTCAAAAGTAGAAGACACTCATAATTACATTAGAGGTATGACTTTCTAATCTTTTTTTTTATAACATTAGCTTAGAATAAGTATGTTTGCATAGGAACTTATATGATTATATTTTCACATACTCATGTCTTACATGTAGCTTCGTTAGGAAACTTTTCTTGCATACGTGTTACTTTTTCCGTCTATAGTCTAGGTTTATAAACATGTGTTTTTATTTTTACTTAATCCATAAATCAAATCTTTCTAATAATAAAACAAAACACAAATCTCAAAAATTCCTCCTTCCCCATAAAATCTTCCTCCGCTCGTCAAACTCCACCAAATCCTCATTTTTCAAATCTTCCACTTTCAAAAATTATCTCTCATTCAAACTTCATCTTCCTTCTCATCTCATCTCATCTCTAATCAAAACCAAGGAAGAAGTTCATCATCATGGTTTATATCGCGTTCGTAATCATCGTCTTAACACTCATCGCTCTCGTGTATCCCATGATCAAGTTTTCTCATGGAGACATGTACTTTGTCTTGTTAATCTATAATTGTATCATATATCCAATCCTTTGTATCGCTCTTAGCGTTGAAATGAAATATTACTAATGTCTTAGTTTATCTCATTTGTTTTTTATGTGTGTATCATTATCTTTTCATTCGTATATTTCATCTTAACATACTTTCGAAACCTACAATGCATGCTTAACTAGTAAATATTGGCTAAAACACACCTCCTTTTATAAACTTAAAAGTTGCAAAAATCTATTTTTCGTCAAAACCATTTTTCTGTCACTACAGATCCACGGATCCCTAAAGTTTAACTAGCCAGATCCCTCTTGGAAGGGAACCGTGAGAACCGTGGAACTGGGAAACAGAATCTCATGCAACATAAAAAACATTTCATAAAAATTTACCATAAAAGGAAAGATCCCACTAGAATGTTAAGTACTAAGTAAGTTAATTGTCATTGTTAATAAAAATCAAGTTAAAACGTTAGGAGATCATGTTTTTTTATCTAATGCCCTCTCCTTTGATGCATCTCCTCATATTTACTTCTCACTTCCGTAGGTTTCGTCATGACTCATGAGTATGAATTCGACTTTCAACTCACTTATGTCTACATTCCTAATATCTCCCTTGAGCCCAACACACCTGGCAATCATATCTGTGGGTTCAATAATCTCGAAACTTGCCACTTCCATGAAGGACGTATTGTTGACACACCTCTACTATACGAAGAAGGTATCAATACCTCTTTCCGAACCATTGGACTAGAAGGCCTTCTCGGAATTAACGAGAAAATCTGTCCACGGTTTGTATTGGAATTCTTCCGCCAAGTTGAACTTGTTCGTAACGAGGATCGATCTCTATCACTTTGGTTTTGGATCAAAAACCAAAAGTTTGTCTTAATCCTTAGGCAATTTGCTCACATTCTCCGAATTTCAAATCATGGACAATGTGCCTTCACTGAAGATTGGTCACTGAAGATTGGTCTCTTTATTTCATGTTGAACGTTTATTATAATTGAATTAATATACCCGATTTGCATGAGAGCTGACCCATTTTATACGACCCATGGACAGTTTATTCTTGGACTTGGGTTGGAATATTTGAACGAGCCTTGGGCCCTGAATGTTCAACTGATCAAGCATCAAAGGAAGGAAGGTTTTGGTTGGGCTTGGTTGCTTGTCGACCAAGACAAACCAATAGTCGGTTGTTTTGACTATATAAACAAACCCACTCCTCCTCAAAACTCACGCATACTCTTATACAAAATCATCCCTAACTGACCACTGTTTCCAGCTTCAATTCTACTCGATTTTATCCCAAGTCGATTAGGGTTTCTTGGTTCAATTTAAGTTCTAATCTTGCATCGCCTAGATCCAAGTGAATTAGAAGTTGTTGGTTATTATTTTGTTACTGATTCATTGTGGAATAGCAGCAACAAAAGTGGGAATTTGGTTCTGTTCGTGGATTACATCTCGAACAATGAACAAAAGATATCGGACCAACTTGTCTGATATCGGGTAAAGCACAAACAGTAGTTCTTGCTATTTTGGAGTTCTCAAACATCAACACAAATTGTTTCTTGGGTTTTCTGGTTCATGCTACAAGGGTCAAGTTGTTGATTGGTTTTAATACGTTCTCGACTACTGTTGGATTTTAGAACTAAGTTAACCAAGTAACGCAACGAGTACGCAACGGATATGGATCTAGTTATCGCATATAAGTTAACACGTATTAATAAACAATTAATTAATAAAAGGGATAAAATAAAACCTAACCTTTTGTGGCTATTTGAACGCAAGTGTAACGGACAATAAAACCAATACGAAATTAAACATCTAAAATAAATGCCTCTACGAGTATCACACACAAACACTTAAACCAAGTACGTTTATCAATCAACCCCTTGAATTACTTGAATACCACGAACGAGAAAACCCCAATAACAAAACAAATTAAAACCCCTTGCTTGGATGCCAGATTCGACTAGGAACACAACCAAGTTATACAAATAATAAACCTTTAAAACCCTTGAATCTAAGATGCAAGTTAAAAGTTGTTACTCACTTGAAACTAAAAATCAATCGACTAAGATATATGTCATTTGTTTATAGTTCTCTAATAGTGAACCTTATAGGAGTTTAATTCGTGTATATGAATTCCACCATGCATGCGTAGGACCACCAAGATATCAAAATGCATGATCAAGAAACGATATTATTATTAGGGATATTCTATTAGGGATATTATATCTCATATTCTTGGATGCATATCTGTGTTCGTTTATATAAGTCACAAACCGACTTATGACTTGGGCTCATAGCTTAAGCTCTAAGCAATCGACCAAACAACCTTATACCCATTCGTTTACATGTACTAGGCCCAAGGCAAACATGAAACCGACCCAAGTTAAATATGAACAAGTCCATGGGTCGTTTAAAAGATCGGGTATGCATGCATGCAATGAATGGGTTCAATATATTCAAGTATTAAACGTTCGACACGTACTCTCGTGTTTAACGTGTGTGCCCCCATAGGCTCGCACATTTCTAATCGTTTACGTGTGTTTTAACTCCCACAAACCAACAGCTCCCACTTGGGAGTTGGAGTGTCGAATGACACACAAAACTAACGACGAAAATGCCTAGCAACGCACTCACTCGCTTTTTAACTAAAAGTGTCTGAGAGAATAGTTTCGTAAAAGTTTCTCAGTAGCATGGTCATTCAATGTCTTGCTCTAATCATCCTTTGTTATAGATACCGTTAAACCATGGATATGGATCCTAACTCATTCCATATAGTTTAACCATTTAATTTCTCGTTATAAAATTTAATTAGATATACCAAATATAATCAAGTATCATCTTGCATTACCATTTGGGTTTGGCCAAACAATTATCTGATTAATTCTGGAGAGGCGCCATGGTATCTTTCTGCACATATCAAGTGGAGTAACAAATCCTTTATTGACTACAAGTTTTGTGGATACTGCTTCATATCACTCCGAAATATAGCTTTATAACTACCTTATTCAGATAACGTTTTGCATATACTTACAAAAAATGATATCCACACATAACAGAACTTGCTTGCATCTTAAGTCTAAGGACGAAGATAACAAACCATTTTGAATATTTTACTTATGACAAGGATCCAAAAGTAAATGTTTGAAAGTTGGGATATCCAATATGCATCTCTAGTGAATACATATGAGTTTGGCGAGAACAATCCACATTCTTGTTAGAATATAACCAATACTCATATTTGCCTTACATAACAATATTTCCATATTGTTAACCAACAATGGACATATTTAGAATAATAAAATTATTTAAGGATTAAACATGCAAATATAAGATAACAATTATTATATGAATGAATAACAAATACCAAGTATCCTTATTCATCATAAAGTAAAAATTGTCTTTCAATCCCAATTATCCAAATACTAAAACAGATATGCATGAAACTCATTTAGTAAGTTGAAGCCTAATGTTTTCAACATTTCTTTTACAAGAAAAACTAAATAGTTATCTGAGTAAACTTTCAGAATACTTGTTTCAAATTTCATATATAGTGAGTGATTTGAAATATAAGATGAGTGTCTTATCTCATATGCTCATACTATTGCAAGAGTTATAGTATGGAGATGTCATCTTACCTTGCATGAGGTATTAGAAATCAACGACATACTGACAGTCATCTTTACAGTTTCTAAAAGTGTAAAGTATTCTCATTCCTTAATGTGTAATGCAACAGTGCTCTATGTTGAGCGTAGCTTGTTAGCAGACTTATCATAGATGATAAAATTCTACTACAACTAGTATAAATAATCCTCTAGCATCATTTGTACTTATACAACACTATGCTTTATAATTCGTAAACATCTATATTAACAATGATCTAAAACACTCTCAATTAGATATTGTTGTTGTTAGCTCATTTTGTTCTTATACAAAAGCAACAACTAGTCTTATACACAATATAATATATACATGATGAATCCTTAGTTAAAACAAGGGTAAATGATTGAAAAAAGTATCATACTTGCCACTATTTTCTTTTGTGGGTAGCGAACAATTTTTTTTGCTTTTGTGGGTAATCTTCTTTCAAATTCACCCTTTTTAGGGTACTATGTGACATTTTTGCCCTTCGAAAAAAAAATTTCTATTAGCTAAGAAGGGCAAAAATGTCCAATAACTTCGCAAAATACCCTAAAAAGGATAAATTTGAAAGAAAAGTACCCACAAAAGCAAAATATTTTGTTCGCTACCCACAAAAGAAAATGTTGGCAAGTATGATACTTTTTTCAATCATTTGCCCTTAAAACAACATAAGGTTTCCATCCATGTAATAAATTACTCCAAGTGAAATATATCATTTAAGACTTGCTCGAATGATATATTACATTTGTGAAAGACTTAATTTTCCGCATTTGTTTATTCTAGATAAACATTTATTCCAAGGTTGTTTGTTTTATTCCCTAAATTCCAAGTGAAGTTTTATTCCAAGCTTAAGGATCAATATCTAGCTTAAATAGAATGATATCTTCAACATGTAATTTTAAGGAAAAACACATTGCTCCCACTCAATTTCAGATATACTCAAGAGTTATGTTAATTCAACCAGAATCATATTGTAATTAAATTCAAGATCTCAGCTCTTAGATGCACGATACAATCCAAACTTGGATTGCTTAAATTTGTATATTACATAAAGATTATGTAGATTCATAACCCTTTTGATTACACACCGTCCTCGCAAAAGGTAATCATAAAGAAAGAGTTACAAAATCTAATTGTCATATTCAACCTACAAATCTCATGTATGATAATTAAATATCTTTATATAATTAATGCATGTATTATATAAGAAAATTTAATCACAATCAATTGCTTAAGTATGATTAAAAACTTTTTATTAAATGCCAAACATTAATATGTATACAATTTTGTCCTTGTGAGTCATTTTTCAAAAGAAACTCATTCCAACCTCATAGGTTAACTGTTAGGCGAAATAATAATCAATCACAAAACTTGATTTGCCTTTTAAGGACTTCATCTTGTCATTCATAGTTCTAAAACATTTATCAGATTCAAGATGTGATAATGTATTTTAGTAGTTAGCTGATTTACATTAATCTCCTAACTTATATCCCTCAGCATTGATATTAAAAATATCACTTTAGGTGATGAGGCATCTTTGTGGATTTATGAATGAGAGTAATCATTATACTTCAGTTAACATTTTCATGTTTAATCTTAGTATGACATTAATAAGTGAATTTTAGGAGGTTAAGTATTTTGTTCTCAAAATATTTTGAGATATGTATATACTCCCACTTACTTTTGTAAGTAGAGACAATTCTCTAAATACTAATTATTTAAGAAACAATAAATTGTTCTTTATGGAGAACCACAAAATACATTTTAAGTTCTCATCTCAAGATTTGTTAATAAAATGCTTCATAAGATTTTAACAAACTCCGAACTTAAATCAAGACATAATGGAATTCCTTCCAACAACTCAAATTAGGGTTTATAGAAAAACTCTAATTTAGTATCACTCTACAACCAAAAGTTCTAGCTGCAGTTTTGTATTTCGTCAAGCTAGGAAGAACACCAAAACTACAATCTTCAAGCTAGGAAGTGTAGAAAAATCAAAAAATCTAAAAGGGTTTATGATTCAATTGGTTTCAGTGGTAAAACCTCAAATCTCCAATGAATTAGGGTTCAGTTATGGGTTATCTTGAATACCTTCTAGGTTTGAACTATATTGAGTGTATCCATGACACACGCAATTTATAACCTTGATATATTTTGGAGGTAGAGCAATTTAAAGCTATCAGGACCAAACAATATGAATAAGGTTTGATCCAACACATTAGACATACCATAATGAAGTGGTATCCTATGAGTTATTAGAATTGTGAAACTATATCAGAATTCTATAGATAACTTAATTCTCTTAGGACCAAATACTCGTCAATTGAGTCAAGCCAAATTGCATATAAAGTATTTACGAACCAATTGCATGCAATAATGTATATTCATTGAACAATACAAGAACCTTATGTTCACGTGTTCACAAGAAGACAGAACTGTTCAAGGATTATATGTTCATGTGTTAACAAGAAAACAAAACATTTCAATTAATACATTATAAGTCTTTAAATAATTCAAAGGCCTTATGTTTATGTGTTAATTAGAAGACATAACACTTTTACTATATATACTTTATGTTATAAGTCATTAAATAATTCAAGGACTTTATAATTATGTCTTAACATGTAAGCATAATTATACTAACAAAAGTAATCATGAACGCAAACAATTGAGTTCTATAGTAATTTCAAGTTAATTTATACTTCAAAATTATGATCATTATCATATAAACATAATTATGTTGACTAAAACATGTAGTCAAATGTTGAAGTATCTTTACATTATATCATGACATTTGAATGTAGTAGGGCAACAAACATCTAGTGTGTTCAAATCCTAGTAGAATCATTATTAGAATGTAGTAGGGCAATAAACATCTCATGTGTTTAAGTCCTAGTAGAATTCTAATTTACATGTAGTAGGGCATTAAACATCTAACGTGTTTAAGTCCTAGTAGAATTATTAGTTTCCTTTACCTTGCGGTCAAGAGATACCAATAATATTGTTGTTCCTTGCACACACTTTGAGATTTCTCCTACTTGTGAAATGTACAACATCATATTAGGAAAACAAAAAACACGTGATTGATTGTTCAAACGATATGATAATGTCATAGATATCATAAGTAGTTTTAGAACCATAACCTTTAATAAGGAATTGTGGATTATTATTCTATAGATAACACTTCAGGAAGCGACAACAGGAAGGCAACGAGTTATCTGATAAAATAAAATGCAATTTTCCTTTAAGCAATGGTTATTCATATTCGGAAAGTAATGAATTATTTCAAAGCTAGTTTGAAATGAGATGGGTGACTAACAAAAAATAAATCTCGTAGCTCCCACTAAAATTAACAACATTACAAGAATGTTATTTCAGTTAATAAAATGCAATTGCTCCCACTGGATTTGTCAACATTACAAGTGTTACATTTCTAGTAGAAAGTGTGTAACAGTTTTATATACGTTCCTATTCTCTTCAAATGCCTACGAGTAGCTTGTACTTGAACATATTATATGAAGTTCTACTTATGTAGACAATGGACTAGCCATTCTTTCATTCAATTAAGTTGAATCTTTAGCATGCAATTCCTCCTTTATCATCTACATAGCCCCAAGGGTAATTAGCACTTTAGGAATAATAAGAGTCCAAGAAGATTATCTAGCAAATATGCTAGTAATTCATTTACTCTTTGTTGTTTAAACTCATACATTGTGACAAGTGCAGGATGTTATTTATTTTGGTAGCTCTAAAGACAATGTTTCCAGTTAAACAAAATATTCTATCTTTCAATTAAATCTAGACCACTAAAGGGTAATGAAAAATCATAATTTGAGTTTATCTTTGTAATCCTATCTTAGTTTGTCACTAAGGAGAAAAGATAGGTATAAGTCTCACTCTTCTTACTAGGAAAAGAGACTAAGTTTGTCTTTCGAAGAAAAACAACTTTGTTTATGAATTATGTTACAATAACACAATTAATAAGAACATAAAAAGTTCAATTCTACTATTTTAGATAATTATCTCAAAGTCTTGAGAACACTGTTGGTTTGTGGGAGTTAAAACACACGTAAACGACTAGAAATGTGTGAGCCTATGGGGCCACACACATTAAACACGAGAGTACATGTCGAACGTTTAATACTTGAATATATTGAACCCATTTATTGCATGCATGCATACCCGATTTTTTAAACGACCCATGGACTTGTTCATATTTAACTTGGGTCGGTTTCATGTTTGCCTTGGGCCTAGTACATGTAAACGAATGGGTATAAGGTTGTTTGGATCGAATGCTTGGAGCTTAAGCTATGAGCCCAAGTCATAAGTCGGTTTGTGACTTATATAAACGAACACAGATATGCATCCAAGAATATGAGATATAATATCCCTAATAATAATATCGTTTCTTGATCATGCATTCTGATATCTTGGTGGTCCTACGCATGCATGGTGGAATTCATATACACGAATTAAACTCCTATAAGGTTCACTATTAGAGAACTATAAACAAATGACATATATCTTAGTCGATTGTTTTTTAGTTTCAATTGAGTAATACCTTTTAACTTGCATCTTAGATTCAAGGGTTTTAAAGGTTTATTATTTGTATAACTAGGTTGTGTTCCTAGTCGAATCTGACATCCAAGCATGGGGTTTTAATTTGTTTTGTTATTGGGGTTTTCTCGTTCGTGGTATTCAAGTAATTCAAGGGGTTGATTGATAAACGTTCTCGACTAGCGTTTATTTGAACGTACTTGGTTTAAGTGTTTGTGTGTGGTACTCGTAGAGGCATTTATTTTATATGTTTAATTTCGTATTGGTTTTATTGTCCGTTACACTTGCGTTCAAATAGCCACGAAAGGTTAGGTTTTCTTTTATCCCTTTTATTAATTAATTATTTATTAATACCTGTTAACCTATATGCGATAACTAGATCCATATCTGTTGCATACTCGTTGCGTTACTTGGTTAACTTAGTTCTAAAATCCCAACAGTGGCTTCAAGAGCCATCTCGTTTTTGCGATTATGGGTTACACGTTTCTTATAAAATGACATTCAATAAATTATCAAAAAACATCAAAGTATACATGCGGAAGCATATAGGAAAGATTAACGAATAATTAATTAACATAAACAAGAATATGCGTACCTTACTTGATTCTAGCCGAACAAGAATCAAATCCACAAACTAGCAATTTGGATGAACCCTAATTAGGGTTTATAGGATTATATGAATTACCCCTTACCGTTTTGTAATTCAATCCAAGAATACTAACAATAATGTGTTAGTACCACTTTCTTGTACACACGTACTATACCGAATTAAAGAAATGCTTGTTTTAATCAAACAAATAACTTGAGTTGGAAAATGGTTTGGATCGATCCCTTGGAGAGGGTGTCGACCGATTTTAAGCACAAAAACACACACAAACTTTTTAGCTTTATCTTAATGAGTACAAGAGATAAATTACAAACACCCTTGGTTTTGTAATTATACCCAAACTAACTTGGTGAACAAGTTTGAGTTGTAGATGGGTTGGGTTTGGGTCTCCTTGGCCGATTGGTTGTATCATCCCCAAGGGGATTCCGGAACCTTCCCAATATTTACAGCTTAGTCCTTTTCCAATTACATTTAACGACAGTTAGTCCATTAGAACTAATTACTTAACGTCCGTTATAGTTATTTCGTTTAATTAATAAATATATATAACTATTACATTTAATTAGTAACTTTAATTCTCATACGCAAAGTGTGCAATCCCGTGGTCTCGAGTTCGATTTAACTCACTTCTACTAATTTATATCCAAAAACCAACAACTCCCACTTGGATATATCTTAATAGAGTGATCACATCGGTTAGCGTCTAGCAACACTTCGATGCCTCTAGTATAACTCAAGTAAGGCTCCTGGAAAACCTTTTAATGATTTATCATTATTATTATCCTTTTATTTCTAATACCACATTAAATAAATATATGGAATTAAGTCATTCTTTATTAAACTATTCTGTTTCTCGTTACATATTTAGGGGAGATTTTGGGTGCGGCCGCACAAACATCTTGTCAACCCTACGAGGGGCCCAGCAGTATTAAACTCCAAATAAATTTGAAGGAACAAATTCTATCTTGACTACGAGACTAACCCACAAACTTTGCAACATTTCTGAAAACAACCCTTATGACTACCAGTTACGTATAGCGTTAAGTTGCTCCACAGAAATGCACTACATTCATGACACTTATCTGGTATCTCAAGTCTGAAGATAACTATTCATAATTTACTTATAACAATATCCACAAAGTAAATTATGTAGTTGGGATGAGTCCTATATTCAATTCATTGAATATCACCTGAAATTGGTATGCATTCTCATCAATATACTTTCAAATATACTCTACCACATCTCTCAGATTTGTCTTAGTTTAATGATACTCCCATATCATTAATCGACAACGGACATTTAGAATAACTTAGTTACTCACGGATTAAACATGCAAATATAGGACAACAATATTATAAATGAAAATAAACATAATCCAAACTTTATTTCATTGAAAATAATAAATGTTTTACAATATCCTTTATCCAAATACTAATCACAGTTATGCATGAAACTATTAGCTAAACGAAGTCCAATATCATTGGCAAGTTATCATCTGTGTGAACTTTCAATAGATTTATTTCACCTTCATGGACTTGTTCCCAAACACAGTGATACTTCCGTAGAAAATGTCTGGTGCGCTTCATGACTCCAGGTTCATTGGCAAATATGATTGCAGCAAAATTGTCGCAATACATATCAATAGGCGATTTAATTGAAGGCATAACACCAAGCCCTGAAATGAATTTCCTAATCCAAACAGCCTACATCGCAGCTTCCGAAGCAGCTATGTATTCGGATTATGTCGCAGACATCGCAATTGTACTCTGCTTCTTGCTCTTCCAGTCAACTCCTCCTCCATTGATGACAAAGACATAACCCGTCTGAGACTTCGTATCATCTTTATCACACTGCCAGGACGCATCACACTAACCTGTAACACCAAGCTCTGTGTCTGGATTTCCACCATACACTAAAAAAATATCTTTCGTATTCCTAAAATACTTTAGAATATGTTTCCAGTGAAGTTCACCCAGATTCTGTTGATATCGACTGGTCATGTTCTGAGCAAACGCCACATCTGGCCTTGTGTATCTCACATCATACATAATAGATCCTACTGCCGAAGCATAAGGAACTTTCTGCATGCGTGCCACCTTAGCAAGTGTTGAAGCACACATATCGCTACATAAGCCATGCTTTACTTCCATCGGCAAATATCCTTTCTTGGAATTTTGAATATTGAATCTCTTCAATATTTTATCAATATAAGCACTTTGACTTAAACCAATTAACCACTTTGACCTATCTCGGTAGATCTTGATTCTCAGAATGTATGCAGCTTCTCCTAAATCCTTCATGGAAAAACATTTCCCAAGATATGCTTTAACATTTTGCAAACTTGGAATGTCTTTTCCCATAATTAATATGTCATTGACATAAAGGATAAGGAAAATTACATCACTCCCACTAACTTTGTGATATACACATGGCTCATCAAAATTTTGAATAAATCCATACCTTTTGATTTCTTCATAAAATCTCTTATTCCATTGCCTTGATGCTTGCTTCAATCCATAAATGGACCTTTGAAGTTTGCATACACGGTTTGGAAATTGTGGATTCACGAACCCCTTAGGTTGCTTCATATAGATGTATTCATCTAAGCGACCATTCAAGAAGTCGGTTTTGACATCCATCTGCCATATCTCATAGTCATAGTACACTGCTATAGCTATGAGAATTCTAATAGCTCTAATGTCCGCTACAGGAGAAAAGGTCTCCTCGTAATCTATGCCATAAGTTTGAGTAAAACCTTGCGCAACTAGACGAGCTTTATAGATGTGTACATTGCCATCCATGTCAGTCTTAATTTTATAGAGACACTTACTTCCAACCACCTTGGCATTTGGAGGTAAATCGACCTCTTCCCAGACTTCATTTTCTCTCATGGATTGCATTTCCCCATTCATTGCAACTTGCCATTTTTCCTTTTCAGGACTTGCCATGGTAGCTTTATAACTAGTAGGCTCTCCAAGATCTCCTAACATATTTTCCTCAACCTCTACGTTAAGACATAGACGTTCAGGTGCATGCATAGTCCTCACAGATCTACGAACGGGAATCACTTCAACTTCTGGTGGAGGACCCAGACTATCAGGTTCTACCGGAAGTACGTTAGTGTTTTCAGAAGGTAATGCAACTTCATGATCATCTTCCAGATCATAAACTCTCCCACTGAATTCTTGAGATACGAGATCATTTTCAAGAAAATCTCCATACCTAACAACAATTACTTTATTTTCAGTTGGATAGTAGAAGTAGTAACCCATAGTTTCTTTAGGGTATCCTACAAAGATACACTTTACAGATCTTTGTTGGAGTTTATCTACTGAGTCACGTCTAACATACGCCTCGCAACCCCAGACCTTTAAATAAGACAGGTTAGGAGCTTTACCTTGCCCTATTTCATATGGTGTCTTATCAACCTTCTTTGTGGGAACCATATTCAGAATGCGAACAACTGATTCTAAAGCATAATCCCAAAAGGATAAAGGTAGAGTAGTAAGATTAAACATAGATCGTATCATGTCCAACAATGTACGATTTCTTCTCTCAGATACACCATTTGGTTGTGGAGTATATGGAGAAGTAAGATTCTGGACAATTCCATTCTCAGCTAAGTAATCTTTAAACTCTTGGCTTAGATACTCGCCTCCTCTATCGGATCGAAGAGCTTTAATCTTCTTTCTCAATTTCAGTTCTACTTCCGCTTTGAAAACCTTAAATGTTTCAAACACCTCATGTTTATGCTTAAGTAAATAAACATAACCATAACGGCTTAAATCATCAGTAAAGGTTAAGAAGTAGCTAGCACCTCTCTTTGACACATGTCTAAGTGTTCCACACACATCAGTATGAATAAGACCAAGTAGATCAGAAGCCCTCTCCATATTGCTATGAAAAGGTTTTGTGGAAAACTAGAAGGGGGGGTTGAATAGTTTTACCAATTTAAAACTTCCTTTAAAATATTTAGATCGACTTATGTCAATCTATTTGGTTGTTTATGTTGGACGTTGATAGATAGATATATAAACATATAATGAAAGATAAAGAGTAAGAAGCACATCACCACGACACAAGTTATTTATAGTGGTTCGGCTACAAGGACACCTTCCTTGCCCTACTCTACTCCCTGAGTCACCTACTCGAGAGTTTGTAAGCACTACACCAACTCCTTATGGCGGAGAAGCCTTCACAACGTCGCTTAACCTTTTTCCGGTACAAAGCTAAATACCGAGTTCCTTCACACCAAGGCGAACCACACCTAACACAACGTCGCCTACCCTTTATACGGTGCTAGGCTAACCACCGAGTTCTTTCACACCAATGAGAACTAATCCTATCTCAACGTCGCCTACCCTTTATTAGGTACTAGGCTAAGCACCTAGTTCCATTACTATGGAGGAACTACTACCCTTCACAACACAGCACCTAATATCAAGGAGATCAACTCCTTGTTACACCATCATCAAGGATATCACCATCCTTGGAAATAAATAAATACTTATATGTATAACGATGCACCTCATCGATTATACGACCTAGGCATTCTTTCCAAATGCGACTTGATTTGATTCTTCGACATCCTTCACTAATGCCTTTGACACAACGCTTGGCACCCTTCACTAATGCCTTCGTCTTGACACCTTTATCATTCTTCAATAATGCTTTGACACGGATGATGAGCATCTTTCACTAATGCTTTCATCTTGACACTTTCGGCATTCTTCACTAATGCCTTCAACCCAACATCTATGGAGAAAGGAAGAACTATCAACAAGAGATGGCAACTCATGGACTTGAGCTTGCTCGTCTTCAAGAAGTGGTGATCTTGCCTTTAAGAGGAACCTAGAAGATCACACAAAAACAAAAGACAAACTACATAGATCACTTAGATATGAGGTTAGAGGGTTAGAATACTTGGGGAAGTATGCGTGTAAAGTGATGAGTAGAAAGGAAGAAATGGCTCTCTATTTATAGAGAAAATTTTCTACTGTTCCCCGGATCCCACGGATCCCTTCCACTTGGGATCCGGCTAGCACAAAGCTAGGGATCCGTGGAACGCTCCTCTTTGCCCATGGGTAATTTTGGTTATGGGTCATGGGTCATGGGTCAAGGGTTATGGGTTGATCCATGGTTTTCTTTCTAGATACAATGAACTTGGTTAAGTGGTATATATAAAACCATGGGTTATGGGTCAATACCATTTTCTAGTTTTTACCCATTTAGTATATACTTGTTTTTACCCATTTTAGTATATACTTGTTTTTACCCATTTTAGTATACTTAGTTTAAGTATATGCTAACCCAATATGTAAACACTAGTTGTTGTACATATGTATCTAAATCATAAAATCACTTATACTTGTTTTAGTGTTTTATGTGAAAACGTAAGTGTGTTAGGAAACTATTAACTCAAACTATTTACGTATTCTATTTGTTTCGTTAAAATGATTTTACGTTTGTTATCGACAAAACATCAGAAGATCGTAAAATATAAATAAACGTTTTTACGACTTATTTGTATTAACAGGTTTCTTCGTCATCTTCCCAGATATGCATGACTCACATTTATCAAATGATTCATCATTGATATTTTGCAAAAGCCCTTCTTTTTGTAGCTTTTGCATGCGAGCCTTGCCTATATGAGCAAGTTTACAATGCCAAAGATAAGAAGAATTCAAGTCCAACTTTATTTTCTTATTGATGCTAAACATCGAATTATTATATTTGTTAGATTCATTTCCAATCCCATCAATTTCAAACACACCATTCACAGTAATCGCATTAAAATAAAATACACCATTTAAAGAAACAGAAATTCCATTACGTGAAATAGTATGTGTAAAACCATCATCCAACAAAACTGAAAAAGGAAACAACACCTCTAATTATAGAAGGTGCGTAATGAAAATTGTTCAATAACAGTACTAAGCCCGAAGGCGATACTAAACTAAACGTTCATATGGCTTCAACAGCTGCATGTGCGCCATTTCCCACGTGTAGATATTGCTCCCCATAGGCTAGCTTCCTCTCCACTCGATCTAAACCCCTGCAGTGTATTACAAATGTGAATACCACATCCAGTATCATATACCCAGGAATTTTTATGATTTAGAGTAAATAATTCAATGACAAATAAATTACCTGAAGGACCGGAGTCCGAGGACCCGTCGTACTTCATCTTATTTGCCCGCAATTCATCAAGATAGAGAGCACAATTTCTCTTCCAATTCCCAACGACCTTGCAGTGGTGGCATGCTTGATCCTTTTTAGGATTTTCCTTCCTAGGAATAGGGTACTTCTTGGTACCTTTATCAACTTTCCCTTTGCCCTTTACCTTCTTGTTGTTCACACGCTGTATTTTGGCTTATTTATCCTACCACCCTGAATAGCAAGTACCTGGTGAGTAGGAGCCTTCTGAGGTAACCATTTTTCATAATCAATTAGCAATGCGTGTAGGTCAGTAACTGTCTTCCCCACACAGTGCATATTGAAGTTCTGAACAAAACCATTATAATCCTTGTTAAGGGATCTGTTGATCAAGTTCATGGCCATATCATCTTCATAAGTTTTTCCAAGTGCCCTTAATTGGTCCATGTAACTTTTCATTTCCAGTACATGAGCACTTACGGGTTTACCCTCTCCCTGCTTGCAGCTGTGTAATGCATCGATCAAATCATAAATTTCGACAGTAGCTGGTTTCTCGAACATAGTTCGAAGTTCATTGAGCATGTTAAATGGGAAGTAGTTTTCGAACTACTTTTGGAGAGCAGGTTCCATCGTTCCCAACATTAGGCAAGCCACATCGTTATGACGCTTATACTCAATTTTCCAAGCATCCTTTTCTGCTTGAGGAGCGTCAGGTGCTGGTTCAGTAGGACAAGGCGCGTATAGATAATTCAACCGGTCAGCAACTCTACAGACAATTCTCAAAGAGCGGTGCCAATCATTGAAATTCTTAGAGCCAGTCAACTTTTCTCGATCAAAAAAGCTTTTGAACGCAAAACTTAGTGCAGTGTTAGTGTTATCGTTGTTTTGAGCCATTTCTGCAGAAAAAAGTTCAAGTATTAGTATTTTCGATAATACAACTTTTCAAGAAAATAAAATATACCCAAGGTAATATAAACATATAACCATATAATTTTCTCGAAAAACTGGGATCCAAATTATCATGGGTTCATTACATCAGTTGATCAGCTAGTAACGAAAGCATATAATAAGGTAATCTGTCGAACAATAATTGGTAAACAAATTTCCAATTCCTAGATCATTATGGGATTTATATTTTCTAACGCTATTGCAATTATAAACATGTTTCATCACATCTTATGCCTTGAGTCCAGGTCTCACTTCCTACTCAACTTAAGTGTCTAACTTAAAGAACTGCAAATATGTTCATGTAAGGTCTGACTTCACATAAAGACTTACCTCTCCATCACAATCTCGCCAAGTAGTGTCATGACGTAAATTGCAACTTCAAGTGTTCCTTTTAATTAGATGGCACATAACTTAATTTATAAGGGTACTAGTTTTGATTTTATGTGGTCAAATCAAATATGTACAAAGATGTCATGCATTCATCTTGTAGCATAATTTTAATAAAAAACTTTTTATTACCAATTCATAAAGATCAAATTATCAAAGTTTTGATTGAGGTATTGGGCTCACCAATCAAGGAACTTAGCGTTAATTATCGCCCATTATACCGTACTTTTGTATAAGTGTAAACACTTAGTGTTTCGGGTAAGTACCACCGAAGTGGCGCATGGAACTAAAACTAATTCGCCCTTAAGATGATTTTGTACGCATAGCCTACTTGGTAACTCCAATTTGACTCGCAAGCAAGCGGAGAGTTTGGTCAACGCTGAAGCAATAACCTCCCTCTTTATGGTCACAATTTAATGCGCTCCCCTCCTAGTACTTCCCACACAGTCCGTCAAATTGGGTGAGCCGTTCTCACTTTTGTACCAAAATCATCAATCAATTAAACTATTGAACACTTAACTCTTCAAAACAAATAAAATTTCACCATTGTTTAGTCCATATTATTTTTCTATTCAAAATTACTCTTTGCTTAAAACTGTTTAACATAATAAACAAACAAGTAAACAAATAAAAAATAAACAACTAAAAACAATGCACACATAATAAACAATTTAATACGTGTAAACAAGTAGCCACATGCAACTTATTCGATAAAACCCTATTAATAATCAATGTCTAGGTTAATTAATGTATATATTAATTAGGGCTTTCACTTTCTCAATTGAAAGTGAGCCACATACATCGACGAATCGATTGTGTAAACACTTAATTAAAATATACCAAATTGCACATAATTGATTCATTAATATATAATTGGATTCTTCCCCAATTCAAGATTTATCATAAATAAACATGTGATAAAAAATATCTTAACAATTAAACAATATTCAAGCAACTATCCATGACAAACATGCATGTATAATCATGGATATAACATAACAATTATTCAATTAGTCACAAGATCGCATATAATAATTCCAAGTCACATAACATATTATTCATGAATTAATCACGTAACATATATATTAATTCTAGGTTTCGATAAGGTTAACAAACAATTTTAAAACCCTAAAAAAAATTTTAAGGTGATCGACCAAAAAATTTAAAGGGGTACTCCCCATTTAAAAAAAATAAATCGACCCATAAAAAAAATAAACCAAAACCCTAGATTAACCATATCAAACAACATACAATTATCCGTTTTTTATGCGTTTAGTAATTAATTACTCATTAAAACCAATGACTCGTGATGCCACTGTTGGAATTATATAACATGACATTCAATAAATAATCAAAAAACATCAAATATACATGCGGAAGCGTATAGGAAAGATTAACGAATAATTAATTAACATAAACAAGAATATGCGTACCTTACTTGATTCTAGCCGAACAAGAATCAAATCCATAAACTAGCAATTTGGATGAACCCTAATTAGGGTTTATAGGATTATATGAATTACCCCTTACCGTTTTGTAATTCAATCCAAGAATACTAACAATAATGTGTTAGTACCACTTTTTTTGTACACACGTACTATACCGAATTAAAGGAATGCTAGTTTTAATCAAACAAATAACTTGAGTTGGAAAAAGGTTTGGATTGATCCCTTGGAGATGGTGTCGACTGGCTTTAAGCACAAAAACACACACACAAACTTTTTAGGTTTAGCTTAATGAGTACAAGAGATAAATTATAAACACCCTTGGTTTTGTATTTATACCCAAACTAACTTGGTGAACAAGTTTGAGTTGTAGATGGGTTGGGTTTGGGTCTCCTTGGCCGATCAGTTGTATCATCCCCAAGGGGATTCCGAAACCTTCCCAATATTTACAACTTAGTCCTTTTCCAATTACATTTAACGACAGTTAGTCCATTAGAACTAATTACTTAACGTCCGTTATAGTTATTTCGTTTAATTAATAAATAAATATAACTATTACATTTAATTGGTAACTTTAATTCTCATACACAAAGTGTGCAATCCCGTGGTCTCGAGTTCGATCCTAACTCACTTCTACTAATTTATATCCATAAAACCAACAGTTCACACATACCTTCCCCTTAAGAATTAGCTCACATGTTATGCAAACCTCGACCCTATTACTCTGATCCAAACATAATCTATACACGTGATATCTGAGATGAGTTTAAACCTCTCGCAGTCATCCTACGTGAAAATGTTTGGAGTCTAGGGGGAAATCGAGAAATCCTTCCTGTTGGGATATGAAAGTGCTGAAGATTGACAAAGTACTGAACAAGTCAAAGTACCGAAGATTCAAAGTACTGCTATCGAAGTCAAAGTAATGCAAAGCTAAAGAACTGCTATATTCGTTTATGGAAAGGTTTATTTGTTCTAGAATATTCTTTGTTTAGATTACTTGTCGTACAAGGATACAAATTGTAAACCGACTAGGGTTATCCTTAAGCCTATAAAAGGACCCCTAGATTGGCATTAGAGTAACGAGTTTATGTGTTTTTAGAATCCTAAAGTACGATCATTATTTAGAGTTTTAGAGTTATTAATAAAGTTAAATCTTCTTAGCTTTGTTAAGTAAATTCCGCGTACTTAATAGAGATTACTCAGTGTTTTCATTGTTAATAACTTAGGATTTATCCGAGGTGTTGGGATATGAAAATGCTGAAGATATGAAAGTATTGAAGATTGATAAAAGTACTGTAAGAGCAAAGTACTGGAAAAAGTCAAAGAGTCAAAGTACTGCTAAAGATAAAGTCAAAGTACTGCATAACGAAGTCAAAGTACTGCAAGATCAAGAAACTGTTATATTCGTTTATGGAAAGTATTGTAACTCTAGAATGTTCTATATTAGATTACTTGTCGAACAAGGATACAATTTGTAAACCGACTAGGATATCCTTGAGCTTATAAAAGGACTCCTAGATTGGCATTAGAGATACGAGTTTATGAGTTTTAGAGTTTACGAATTCACAAGTTAATTAGTGTTTTAGAGAGAAGTTCGATATTCTTAGAGTTGTTTTTAGAGTATCTGCATAATAAGCAGATTTAAAGTTTATAATAAAAGTTATTCTTTTTATCTTTGTTAAGTAAATTCTGCGTACTTGATAAAGATTTCTCAGTGTTTCTTTGTTAATAACTTAGGATTTATCCGAGGTTATTAAACCTTAACAAGCTAGTTAAAGTTAGTTTGATTAAAGTATATCGATCCAACAAGTGGTATCAGAGCCTGTGTGGAAACTCTGACTAGGAAGAAACCCTACTACACCAATATTCAAGATGTCGACTGAAGCTGTTCCACCACCCTCAATCACCTCACTCAGAATTCCAATAATCAAAAAGGGAGAATATGATCTCTGGTGCATGAAGATGAGGCAACATATTGCCATTACAGACCATGCTCTATCGAATGTAATTGTTAATGGCAATGAAGTAGTTCCAGAACCCATTGATGTTCCTGGACAACCCAAGGCACCTAAACCAGTCTTACCAACTGCAACCTTAAGGAATCAAGAGAAGGCACTCAACATTCTCCAGATGGTCATCTTCTCAAATTTCATGATGCTAAAGATGCTAAGCAGCTCTGGGCTGCTCTCAAGACCAGATTTGGAGGGAATGAAGCTTCTAAGAAGATGCACAGAAATCTGCTGAAGCAACAGTTTGAAACTTTCATAGTTGGTGAAAGAGAGAGTCTTGATGCTGCATATGATAGGTTTCAGAATCTACTCAACATGTTGGAGTTATACAAGGCAGAAGTATCAGTTGAGGATGCTAATTTGAAGTTTCTAAGGAGTTTGCCATCTACATGGCATGTGAGTGCTACTATGATCAGAGGACAACAAGGTTTGGATGTCATGGACTTTGATGATCTCTACCATCAACTAAAGGTGTATGAGCATGAGATGAGTGGTCAAACAAATTCCAAGTCTCACAGTATTGCTTTTCTATCATCTGAAAAGAAGAGCAGTACTTCAATCAAAAGTACTGCTTCTCCTCAAAGTACTGTTTCTCAAAGTACTGCTGTTTATACCCCCTTCATATGCTCAGCAGGCCCCACCAACTACCATTATGCACTCAGATGAAGTTGTGTGCTCATTCTTTGCACAGCAAGCTAGTTTACCTGTCACTTATGAAGAAGATCTAGCACAGATTGAAGAAGATGCACTTGAAGAAATTGATATCAGGTGGCAAGTTGCTATGATCACTGCAAGGATCAAAAAGTATATGAAGAAGACAGGCAAAAGCATTGATTTCAAACCAAAACAGGGAATAACTTTTGACAAATCTAAAATTGAATGCTTCAATTGTCAAAAGACTGGTCACTTTGCAAGGGAGTGCAGGTTTGCTAAGTATCAAGCAAACAGGACATCTGAGAAGCCAAAACTTGAGCTAAAAGAAATTCCAATTACTGAAACAAAGACTTTGGTTGCTCAAGAGAAGTTATCAGAAGTTGACTGGAGTGAAGAGTTTGATGATGAACCAGTGACTTACTGTATGGTAGCAGTGGAAGATGTAGTTGAAGAAACAGTGGAAGCATTGGACTGGAGCACTGCTTTTGATGAAGAACCTGAACATGCTGCTTTGGAATCTGATGATGGCTTTGGAGGATTTGATTGGAGCAAAGAAAGTGAAGATGATCCTATTCTTCTTGCAATGGTGGCTACTTCACCAAATTCATCTCCTATCTCTGAGGTATTCTCAAACTGCTATGATTTTTATCAAAAATTACTTAGCAGTTATGTGATTGAAAGAGAGAATTGTGTTAGGGCTAGGTCTGAGGTAGCTTGTTATCAAATAACCTTAGAATCTATGGAAGCCAAAATCTTAGCACATGAAAGTAATGAAGTAGCTTGGGCTGAAAAATATGAACAACAGGATTACCAGTTAAAACTTAGTGAATGGAAATTAAACTGTAAAATTTCTGAAATTGAGAAATTAACTAAGGAAAGAGATGATTTGTTAGCTAAGTTTGCTGCTTGGGGTGAAGCTGGTCTGTCACATGTTACTTATGTTCAAAAACAGCAAAGAGCCTACCTTAAAACTGGATTAGGTTTTGGAATGGATTTTAGTAAACTAGAAGAAAACCAACCTAGTGATCAGGATGAAGGTGATTTTGAGGACATAACCACTAGTGATGATGAACTCATTAATTATGTAGACTCATCTAGTAATGAAGGTTCAATAAGTGATATACCTCCTGAGTATAAGAAAGACAATGAGTATCATGCAGTTCCTCATCCAAATGGCATTCATCAACCCCCTAGGCCTGATGTTTCTCGTTTTGGAGTAGACAGTCTAGAGTTTAGGAAAAAGCTTGTAGCTCAATCTAGGTCTGAAAAACCCAAAGAAGCTGTTGAAAATAATGTTCAAAATCAAGCAGTACCTTTAAATCAAAGTACTGCTCCACAAGCAGTACCTTCTGCAAAACATTTTCAAAACAGTACTGCTAAACCTTTTTGGAATAACTTTGGTCAAAACAGGTTTCATCATTCACCAAGAAGGCAAAATAATTTTGGGCATAAACATAAAAGAAGTCACTTTGGAAGTATGGGTCAAAAACTGTGCTTTGTGTATTTTAGTCCTACTCATTTAATTAAGGATTGTGAACATCACTCAGAATATCTTAGAAAATACCCAAAGAACAGGTCTGCCAACCAGAAACCTAGAGAGCACAAACCAGTTTGGAATAATTCAAATAGGATTAATCACAGAAACTTCTCACCAGATCATAGATACCCACACCAGAGAAGACCTTTTTCAAAACCTTCAGTATCTCACAGTACTTTCCAAAGTACTGTTAATTCTGGACCAGTACTTTCTCAAAGTACTGCTCAGCCAAAACAAGGTACTGATCACACTATTTGGAATAGGAATCCTAGGAGATCTCACTATCAACCTAGAAAGTATTACAATTCACATAGGGTATCTAGATCACATGAACCAGGTGTTAAAACAGAATAGGTTAAGAGGGAAAGTACTGCTGAAGGACAAACAGTACTTTCAACAAAAAGTGAATCTGATGTTTTTGTGATACAAGAAAAAGCAAATGATCTTGTAAAAGAGAGTTGTGTTGAAAAACCAAAAAGTTTTGAAAATACACATGCTAAAGATCAAAAGATAATTCTGGATCACCATTTGAAAGATAGTGGAAATTACATACTCAAACAATTTAAGTTTGTAACTCCACAAGGGGAACACAAGTCAGTATTGGCTTGGGTTCCTAAAAATCACTAACTCTTTTCTTTGTGTGCAGGGCAACCCAGAAGAGGAGCTTAAAGATCATCTAATTGTGGATAGTGGTTGCTCTGGAAGTATGACAGGAGACAAAGAGATTCTGTCTAATTTTAGAAATATTAGTGGAGGAAGAGTTGCATTTGGGAATGATCCCAATGGAGGAAAGATTACTGGCAAAGTTACTATCAAAGCAGGACTTATAGATTTTGAGAATGTTAGATATGTGAAGGAGCTTAAGTTCAACCTATTATCAGTCTCTCAAATCTGTGATAAAAAGCATCCTGTGTTATTCACTGACACACAGAATGTCTCATCCTTTCCTCTGACTTTAAGCCTCTTGATGATGACTTAGTAGTTCTTAGAGTACCAAGGACAAATGATGTGTATAGTTTAGACATGAAGAGTCTACATTCTTATGGAAGAGCCACATGTTTGGTGGCTAAAGCAACATCTGAAGAGGCACATCAATGGCATAGAAGATTGGGCCATGTTAATTTCAAGAATATCAACAAACTGGTCAAAGGCAATCTAGTTAGAGGTTTACCTTCAAAGACTTACAAGAATAATCAATCATGCTTGGCATGCAAGAAGGGTAAACAACACAAAGCTTCCTGCAAGAAGCTTGAGGAGAGAATTATTAGAAAACCATTGGAGCTTTTACATATGGATTTGTTTGGACCTGTGTCTGTGGCAAGTTTAAACAAGAAAAAGTACTGCTTGGTTGTAACAGATGATTGCAGTAGATTCAGTTGGGTATTTTTCTTGGGTTTTAAAGATGATACTTTTGATGCTATTCAGACACTGATTATAGCACTTGAAAACCAATTGAGACTCAAGGTTAGAGGTATTAGATGTGATAATGGGACTGAATTCGAGAACAAGCTTATGGATGAATTTTGTGCAAACAAAGGCATAAAAAAGGAGTTTAGTATTGCAAGAACACCACATCAGAATGGTGTTGCAGAGAGGAAGAATAGGACTTTGATTGAAGCAGCAAGAACAATGCTAGCAGATTCCCTTCTACCTATTCAATTCTGGGCAGAAGCTGTAAGTACTGCTTGCTATGTACTTAACAGGGTCTCAGTCACCAAACCACAGATGAAGACACCTTATGAATTGCTGATGGGCAATAAATCCAAAATTCATTTTATGAAGCCTTTTGGATGCCCTCTCACTATTTTAAACACCATTGATAATATGGGGAAGTTTGATGGCAAGTCAGAAGAAGGATACTTATTGGGTTATTGCACTAACAGTAAGGGCTTTAGAGTGTACAACAGAGTTACTAAGAAGGTTCAAGATTGTCTTCATGTTGAATTTTTAGAAGATCAAGACAATGAAAAAGGTAAAAGTCCTGATTGGATGTTTGATCTTGAAGTTCTAACCCCTTCCATGAATTATGTCCATGTTAAAGAAGAAAATCAACCTGTGCATAATGGAGAAGATTTACAATATGTTGTTCATGGAGTTCATATTAGACCTGATGCTGTCCCTGATGAAGATCCTGTTAGTCCAAAGAAAAGTACTGATGTTCCACATCAAAGTACTGATGCTCCAAAGCAAAGTACTGTTGCACCACAATCCTCATTGTCTGCTGAGGATCAATCTATTTAAGAGGAACTTAATCAGATGCTTCTTCAAGATGTTTTAGCATATTCTTACACTGATGAACAAAGGAGAGCTTATGAAGAGGCAAAGAAGAAGAACAAGACTGCAGAGTACTCTCACAGTACTTTGGACAGTACTTTCGAACAAAGTACTGCTGCACCAGTTGACAGTATTTTAGATGATTTGGATGATCCTACCATGCTTGGATTAGAAGATACTGATGATGAATTTGAAGATGAAGGTATTTTCTCAGATTTCAATGAAGATGTTGATGTTACTAATTTGGAGGATACTTATGGAGTTCCACAGACTCCAAGCTTAAGAATTCATAAGAATCATCCTTCTGATCAAATCATTGGTCCTTCTACTTCTGGAGTGATGACTAGACATAGAGCTAAGACTTTTTCTACACCTCACAATGCTTTACTTAGCTTTGTGTATAAACAAAACAGGCTGAATCATAAGGACAATCAAACCTGCCTATTTACTTGTTTTATCTCTCAAGAGGAACCCAAGAACATTGCTAAAGCTTTGACTAAAGAAAGCTGGGTTGAAGCTATGCAGGAAGAACTTCTTCAATTTAAACTTCAAGAAGTTTGGGTTTTATGTGATCTTCTAGATGGGAAGAGAGTTATTGGAACCAGATGGGTTTTCAGAGTCAAAAGAGATGAAAGAGGTAATGTTATAAAGAATAAGGCAAGGTTAGTAACACAAGGCTACAGACAAGAAGAAGGAGTAGATTATGATGAAGTATTTGCTCCTGTAGCAAGAATAGAAGCTATTAGGATATTTCTTGCTTTTGCTTCTTATATGGGATTTCAAGTTTACCAGATGGATGTCAAGAGTGCCTTTTTATATGGCAAGATTACAGAGGAAGTATATGTCAAACAACCTCCTGGTTTTGAAGATCCTAAACACCCAAACAAAGTCTACAAGGTGGTTAAGGCTCTTTATGGCCTTCATCAGGCACCTAGAGCTTGGTATGAGAGGCTCTCTACATTCTTATTACAACATGGATACAGGAGGGGAGCTATTGACAAGACTTTGTTTATCAAGAGAGACAAGAAAGATATCATGTTAGTTCAAGTCTATGTTGATGATATCATCTTTTGGGCTACCAAACAGTCCATGGTTAAGGAGTTTGAGTAGCTGATGCAGAAGGAATTTCAAATGAGTTCAATGGGAGAGTTAACTTTCTTTTTAGGACTTCAAGTTAAGCAGTCAAAGGAAGAAATTTTCATAAGTCAAGACAAGTATGTTACTGACATACTTAAGAAGTTCAATTTTGATGATATGAAGGCTGTTACTACACCTATTAAATCTATCAATTTCTTGGGCAAAGATGAAGATGGACAACCTGTTGAAGTCAAGTTATACAGATCAATGATTGGCTCTCTTATGTATCTTACTGCATCAAGGCCTGATATAATGTTTGCAATTTGTTTATGTGCAAGATACAAGTCTCACCAAAGATTTCTCACATGAATGCAGTGAAGAGAATTTTCTGTTATTTGAAACAACAACCCAAGTTGGGGTTGTGGTATCCAAAAGAGTCACCTTTTCACTTAGAAGCGTTTTCAGATAGTGATTATGCTGGTGATAACTATGATAGAAGATCAACCACTGGTGGATGCCAATATCTTGGAAGAAGATTAGTCTCCTGGCAATGTAAGAAACAAACAATTACAGCAACATCCTCTACTGAAGCTGAATATGTAGCTGCTGCAAGTTGTTGTGGACAAGTTTTGTGGATGCAAAATCAACTCTTGGACTATGGGTTCAATTTCAAGAATACTCCTATCAACATTGATAATGAGAGTACTATTTGTATTGTGAAGAATCCTGTTTATCATTCCAAGACCAAGCACATACAGATTAGGCATCACTTTATCAGAGATTGCTATGAGCACAGGCTCATTAATGTGGTTAAGGTTTACACAGATGATAATGTAGCTGATTTACTCACCAAAGGCTTTGATGTTTCAAGATTCACTCACTTGGTGGTGAGCATTGGCATGATTAACTACTAAGCTACATTTAAGGGGAGGACTATTTAGTGTTAGTCTAGTCCTGTGCATTGCTTGAGGGGAGGATATTTATGTATACTTAGTTTATACAGAAGAATTTGGAAAAGTACTGTTTTTCAGGAAAGTACTGATTCGAAAGTACTGCTTGGGAAAGTACTGCATACGTGGAAAGTACTGTTTGTCTTATTAAAGTACTGTTCCAACGGTTATATTGAGGGGTAATTAATTCTAACGGTAACTTTGTTATTATGGGCTGTGAGTTTTCAAATCTCACCTATAAATAACTACTTTCCGAATTTCCATCTTATATTGATACTTTAGAATCTCTTCCATATTTCTCTTATCTCCTCTATATTATTCGATACCAATTCTTATTGTGCTTACATAATCAACAATGGCAAATCGTCCAACTGTTTCAAAGCATAATATGGTGGCAAATTTGGAAAAGACTGAGGCGAATGTGGTTTTTCATGATATGATTGATTATCTTACTGGGTCGCCGATCAGTTATGCTCTTTTAGTGGAGCCGAATATAATTGCACCTTGGATACAAGAATTTTGGGCTAATGCTAGGGATAACATGGAGAATGATGAATATTATGTTCGATCAACAGTTGCTGGAAGAACTGTGATGATTACAGAAGCTTCTATTAGAGCTGATTTATTATTTGGTGATGACGAAGGAGCTATTCGTTTCGACAAGCAACTGATTTGGGATACTTTTAGGGATCTTGGATATGAAGGGTCTTTAACAGAACAAACATTCAAGAAACCCTTATTTTGTCCTCATTGGAAATTTTTGGTTCATGTGTTGCTCCATTGCATAAGTGCTAAGAGTACTTCTTGGGAGTAGTTTGGGTCAAATATAGCATCTGCTATAGTTGGGTTAGCTACAAATCGGGTTTTTAACTTCTCACGACTAATACTGGATGGAATGCTCTCACATATCTCACATGGATCTAATTGGCTAATGTACCCACGATTTATACAGGTTTTCTTGAACAAGCAACTTGCTGATGTGCCAAAACCTACAGACTTACTGCCTGTTATTGTACAACAAGCAAAGATTTTTACCTTTATGGCAAGAAGGAGTACTTTATTCAGAGGTCAAGATACTCCATTAAATCCTTCTATGATGGAAATTGTTGAAGCTGTTAGAGCTGATGCTGGAGAAGATGAAGATAGTGAAGGTACTGCACCTGCAAGTATTGCATCTGCAAGTACTGCTTCTCAACATACTGCTTCTCAAAGTGCTGCATCACAAAGTGCTGCATCTCAAGGTGCTGCTTCACACAGTACTGCTTCACAAAGTACTGATCATGCACATATTGAAGTTCCACAACCATCTCCACAAGCATCTCCATAAGTATCTCCTCATGCAGAACCAACTATGGAGCCTGAAGGTCAAATTCTCAACAATTATACTTTAACAAGGGAATTGACAAGGTTGAAGAAATCATTTGAAGATCAGGCTACAGAAATTAAGAGGTTGAAGGTCAAGTATAGAAGGTTAAAGAATTATGTTGCACCTTTTATTAAACGTTATCGCTTATGGGTTAAGGAAGAAAACAAGCGTCGAATGACCTCTAAGAAGAAAACAAAAGGCAAACAGGTTCATAAACCATCTTTTGTCAACTTGGGGAGGAATTTAGAAGAACAGAATTTGAAAGAAGATGTTGTTAGGAAGAATGAACCTGAAAGTGCTGAAAAGATTGAAGAACAGATCATTCAAGATACTGAGGAGAAAGTTCAAGTTAAAAGGACTGATGATCAAGGTACTGAACAACAAAGTACTGCTTTTCAAGGTACTTTCAGACAAGAGCTAATTACTCCAAGAGTATTAGATTTTAATGAAGAAGCTGGTCCTTCAACAACTGTTATACAAGAAGAAGAAGAAGCTACACTCAAACCCATTCATTCTGCAAGTGATGATGAGTTCATTGCTACAATTTTAGAAGATTTATCACAACCAAGAGGTGGTGTTACTATTCGAGAAGTGCAAGAAGAAGAACAACAAAGAACTTCTCAACCTGCAATTGATCCTAAGGATAAAGGGAAAGGTGTTTTGGTAGAAGTAAAGAAGAAGAAGTTAACTTTGGCAGAACTTAGAGAAATTGAAGTTGCTAGGAATGAAGCTGCAGCTAGAAAGTTTCAAGAGGAATTAAATGCTAAAGATAGAGAAGCTCAGGAAGCTGAAGAAGCTCAGAGTAGATAAGCAACTAATAAGTTACAAGATGAATTAGATGTTGAAGCTGCTGAACCATTACAGTCACCTACTCCTGTTAGATATATGCCAAGAAGACCTAATTTAGCTAAAGACAGGAATGCTATGATGGCTTATTTGAAAGGTCGAGGATATAAAGGATTGCAGAAGCTGAACTATGTTGACATGAAAAGATTATATGATGATGAGACAGAGGCTTTGTTAGGATCCAATATTTATGTGTTAGATGATTCGGGTGGTCTTGGGAGATCAAAATACATGTTTTCCATTTTAGAGAGAGAAAGTAGAGAGAGAGAGGGTGTTCTTGCTAGAGGTTTACACAAATGTTGAATATTAGATTATGAGAAGCACCACCCCTTCCATGGATGGAAGGGGTATTTATAGTTACAGACAATAACGACCTCCTATCGGCCTGTGGATCAGGTATACAGTGGGTAAAGACCCGTCCTTCCTCCACGGTGTTGCTCTAAACTAAATAGCTAACTAAATAACTAGTAAATAACGTAATATCTACGAGCTAAATTATGCTAGATTATATATGGGGTGACCGACACTTCACTATGGAATTTCTAATTCCTAACAATCTCCCCCTAAGGGAGGTCACCCCATGTTTTACATTTTGAATCCTAGCATTCTATTTAATCTTCAGTCTTGAGCTCGTAGACTTAAATTCTTCAAATTCCGCATCATTTGTGCTTTAGCAGTGATACTTCAAAGTCCGAGTGCTTAGTACTTTCAGTGGAGGCCTTTAACTGATCCACATCTTTGATGATCTTTGAGCTTTCATTGAGATCATTAGCCACAGTAAATCTCTGGATCACCCTTTATTGTGTTGCCATCATGTGTTGTTGTGACTTTCGGACTGACATGCTCACACTTTTGAATCATGACATCTTTCCATCAGAGTAGCGGAAGCCTTACTGGTTCATGATATTTGCAGCAGCGTAGCAGAAGCATAGTATAAAAATATCAGAACCAGGTTATGTAGATATGCACCAGTCATGATTTCTTCAAATTAAGTGTGGAAGCTGTGAGCATGCGGCTTTGGATTGACTTCTCAATTCTGATCAGCTGCAACCGTCCAAATGTACCTGCAAACAACAGTTAGCAATAAAGCACACGAAAGTGTCTTTGATCACTTTCGTTGAATTGAGGTACACGGCCCACGGTTCCCCGTTGATCAGTACAAGTACTGCCTGTGATCAGGTAGGATTCCTAAGAATCTCCTTGACAGGGTTTCGCAGCTGTTCTAGCTGTTCTCAAACCGGAACGTCTCAAAGAAGACAACACGGAGTGAGTGAACCAGCGAATTGAGATTCACTGATTGATGAAAAATTGATTTGAAAACAATCGCGTATTGCTTAGAATAAAGAGTTTTGCAATACGACGAAGGTTTTATGAGAAAGATCAATTTTCAATCAAAACACTTTTTGTATTTGAAAATAGTACACAATCGACGTGCTAGTGAAAAGAAGAGATTCGCACATCGACCGGTTTTTCTAAAAGTATTTTTCAATCAGAGATACTTTTTGAATTTTGAAAAAATAAATACACATTCGACGTGCTAGAGAAAAGAAGATTTGCACATCGAATGGTTTTTCCAAAAGTATACGTCAATTCCATTCCTGGACCAAGGTTGATTCAAGATTGAATCTCCCCATCGTTTCTATCCAGTTGTCACAAGCTTGATCTTACGAGAAGATCTCACATGTCACCCACCAAGAGCTTGTTTGATGTTAGCTCTAGAAGGATTTCCATCTTCATCGTGAATACTTTTACGTACCACTCAGATGTTCTGGCAAAACCACAAGGATAATGCGTAGGACTCTTAATATATACTTACTTTCCACATTGTGTGAAAAAGCAAGCCTTCAAGAATTTAGTGTCCTAACGAGATATTGTGGATGATCTCTTGGCTCTAGACTCAATAGTGCACATTTGGTTCCTGTGCCGGAGACTAGGGAGAGGGTCTCCTTCTTCAATATCAACAATCTCTAAGAGAAAGTCGATAGATAATGTCGGTTCCCCGTGAGAATGAAACAAGTCCTTTTAAGAGGAACTTGAGTGGTTTGGAAAGTTGAAGTGCAGTGCGTCACTGGGTCCATGACGTCTTGTTTTCAATACCGGCGTTACCTTAGTAACCACCAGTAGCATATGTATTGAACCCGGTTACTGCCCTAAGGTTGAATTGATGGAGGGCTATTTCTTTTCACCCTTTTTCACATTCAGTTCTTTTTCATTCTTCAACCCCTTCAGTGCTTACCAAGACTTCATAACTAGAACCTTGTTGGGTTTATTCCAGTACTAGCTCTGTCTCAGTCCGCACTCTTCCCATATTCTCATTTTTCTCCTTTTTTCATCGTACCTAAGGACTCTACACTATCTAGTGAATTGTCCCTGGGTAGATCCCTCCGGTTCTGGCGGATCGTGGGAACAAATACCTAACCTAACCATCCTTATAACACCATGCATAAAGTAAATTGGTCGGTCTTTTGGTATTGTTCTTTCCTTCATGAAACCAATCGAAAAATCATTTGGAAAAACAATCAAGGTACTTGTGATACGAGATCAAAGCATTTTGTACCTTAATAGTTTTGATCATTTAGAAAAACCTCCCCCTCAACATGTGCGTATGATTTAGAAATTGTTTAGCACAAGGAGGCAAGAGGACTTTGAAATATTTTCTTTGATCACAATTTTCATACGAAAAAGCCATTTGATTTTCTTGGTAAAATTCTCCCCCTCAATATGTGCATAGGATAAGAGAAATCGTTTTAACACATAGAGGCAAGAGTTAAAGCACATCCACAATCACAAGAGCCATTAAGAAACCATTTGAAAACTCAATCAAGGTACTTTATAAATCACTTTAACAAGCTTTCGTACCTCGATAGTTTATTTGCTCCCCCTCAATATGTGCTTCAAGATTCGAAAGCGTTTAGCACATATGAGCGAGCAGCGAGCACAATTAAATCAAAACTATCATCATTTATCAAATTTCATATTAAATCACAAATTCTCCCCTGATCAAAAATATCAAACCCTTTGAGATTTTGGATCCCAAGTGATTTAATAAGGTTTAGAAAACATGGGAGAATATGTGGCCTGGTTTAAATACTCATCATGTTTTTGGATAAGTCCTCCTCCTCAACATGTGCATTATGTATATTAAAATCGTTTGGCACATGGAGGCAGGAGTGCCTATAAAGGACTAAAACCAATTCCATTTAAACAGATAAGAGATTTAAATCACGATCTCTACCCCGATCAGAAATTTTAAACCATTTGAGATTAGAGATACCAAACGATTTAAATCATTTAGAAAAATTTGGGGAAAGACGTGGCAAGATTCAATTTTGAAAAAATGATAGATAAGGACCAGATTTAGACATTAAAGATTGTTAGTGTCAGGTATGATAGTTTTTAAGAGATCTTTAAGTAAAATAAAACAATTTCACAATCAAACAAGAACAGAAAAAATTTCATTTTGACAGATCTTTGAGTTTTAAAGAAAACCATACCATGACATAACATTAAATCTTTAGATCACCACATTTTAGCGTACAAACGGACTTTTATGAAGCAATATGTTTGAAAATAATTTATTTAAAATCACTCTCCCCCTCAATCCATGACAGAAGTCAATAATTGAGTGACTTAGTTTTTGATAACATGAAGTCCGGTGATTTTCAAAATTTAGTCCAATTTATTTTCAAAACACATATTTTTCCATTTTTCAAAACAATCTTAGATAAAAATTGTTAAAAGAGAATGGTATAATCACAATTATCCTGCACAAAGATACGATGGGTGGTTGAGAAGCTTCTGTTGTTGCTGTAGGGCATGGAAGAAAAACCGTCTGCTGATGCAGTGAGACTTCTTCTTACGTTGCATTTTGAATGCCAACTGAGGTCAAATTAAGCTCCGTTTCTTCACTCAATTAGAAGAAAACCATCTGCTGATGCAGTGAGACCTCTTACGTTGCATTTATGCCAACACTCCATAGAAGTCCAATTAAGCTCCGTTTCTTCATCTGTCAACCCAAGAAATAGTTACCCTTTCCTTTCGGCATCCAATCATCTTCAATTGTGGGATCCGGATCGGGAACATTCTTTTATACCAATATACCTGCATACGTTAGTGAACACACATACAAATATATGGTGGTCGACATCACCCAAACAACAATCGACTAATTCAAGTCAATTCAACATATCAATCAGATCATATAAATGTAAGGGGTTTATATGTTTCTCAAACTCTAATCATCTAAACCTAACAATCATATCCTAAATTCCTAGTCCTTCGACACAGGCAAATATCATTTTTAATTAAGCACGTAGGATAATTAAGAAAGCTCGTTAGATGATATAGATTTGAAAACATTCTCCCCCTCAATCAATGACTCATTTTTTGAAAAGTTTTAAAAGCGCAGAAGTCATTGATTGAGTTTGCAAATTAATATGAAAACACTGATTCTGATTGATTTTTCAAGAAACTAATTTTACCACCATTTTGAAATACAACAAATATTTTTCTGAAGAATTTTAGACGGAAAAACATTTGTGTAGGAACAGCAGTCCTTAGACATACTTTCCTCAAATAGTTTTAGGATAAGTGCACGAAATATTTGAAAGTCATTTAAGCGTAGCACTTTCCTTCTTAGAAAAACGGGTTGCTATCAGAAATAATAGCAAGCCATAGTTTTAGCACGGGTTACAGTCTGAAGTAACTGCAAGCCATTTTTAAAGCGCGGGTTACAGCCTGAAATAGCTGTAAGCCATATTTTGAAGCCCGGGTTACAGTCTGAAATGACTGTAAGCCATGGTTTGTGACATGTTTTGAAAAAAATATTTACACCTCCTGCTCGAACTTCATCTATGGTCCCGTGCCATTATTGAATGACATTTCTAAGACCGTAGATGTTATCGATACCAGAAGACATGTCATGTGAAAACATATTTTTGGTATTTTTAGAAATTTTCTGATTTTTATGGGTTTTTTTGAAGGTTTTATATTTTTCTATTTTCTTTTTGTTGGTTTTCTATTTTTGTATTTGGTTTTGCTGGTTTTATATTTTTGTATTTTGCTTTTCTGAAAAATATATACAAGGATAGAATAGATGATATAGTTAAAGAAGATGATGATACGAGTACCGAGATAAGGATATCGAGCAGCACGTCGTAGAAGATAGAAGTCATCAACTCTTAAACATTCACCACCAAAGCTTCCAGGGCTCTTGAATCGAAGAAAGAAATTGAACCATCTAAAAGTGAGACTTTGGCAGCTTCCCCCCAAACCGAAAATCCTTTGGATGAGCAGATTCGAAGCTCTATATCAAGCTTTCCTTAGCCAGGTGCACAGAGAAGCACACCATTATCATAAATCCCGCTGCTCCTTTTAAGACCGATAATCGAGAATCTCCGTTCGGGGTTATATCATCCATAAGAACAGCAACATATCATCCCACACATAAATAATCTTCTCAAATTTCATAACCACTGAAGTCTGAAGCGATCCATTCTAAAAGGTGTCAAGAGAGCAATTCCCCCAAGTAGTTGAATTGTTGCAGTCAGCCTCTTTGTATAATGCTCTAGAACTCTCCCAAATACACTTCATGAGGGGAATGAAGAACACCTTCCCATGTTCACATTTTTCTTCCCTGATGAACGTGTATGAAGCTCAAGAATCCGAAGTACACCAATATCCAAGAACTCTCCCGAATACACATCAAGAGGGTAATGTAGAACACCTCCCCTATGTTCACATCTTTCGTCCCTGATGCATGTGTATGAAGCTCAAGTATCCGAAGTATACCAATACACAAGGAATGAATAACTGATAACATTGAAGAAGCAGGCCAAGTCACTGATTATCTCTGCGGGTGATAATCTCTGCGGATGTCAACACCGGAATAAGTGATTATATCTCTGAATCACTGATTAAGCACTCAAGTGAAACAGCTGAGCATCCCCAATGTACACATTCTCTCTCCCCTGATCATTGCGATACCATCGAAATCATCACATACTAGTGTACCTCTTTTATCTTCAGAAACTTTCACTAACATCACTTCCCCCACGTAGATGAAATACTAACACTAAACGCCTTGATGAGTAAAACCTTGAGTTTCTCTGCGGTCATGACATTTGTTTTCCCGGGATATCTTCAATCACTTAGAAGAATTAAGTTCATCAAGTTTACTCGTCATGAGTCAAACCTTGAGTTTCTCTGCGGTAATAACATTTGTCTTCCCGGGATATCTTCAATTTCTTAGAAGTATTAAGTACATCAAGTTTACTCGCGTTTAGATGCTTGTCTCCTTCCCCCTTTCTAGTTTTGATACTTCAGAATCAGCAACTCTTTGAATGCCCAAATACTTGAAATTTGTTGAGAAGATCGCTTGAAGTCTTTGTGAGAATCAACATGCTGAATAATGTGAGCAAGTCTAATTGGGGATTAAATTCGACATATCACATTCCCCCAATTAGTGCTCTCCCCTAAACCGACAATATTTATGATGAATGCTTGAATTAAGAAGAAGTCTTTGGATTATCAAATGCAACTCGTCTTTAGTCTTCTAACATGTAGCAGAATATTGTAGAACCGACTGTAGACTCGACCTTCTTCAAGATTGTCCAGTTGGGGAATAGAAAGTTAACATCTTCAACTCACCAAAAACAAGAACATCACCAAAAAGCATCCCAATCAACTTACATCTTGCAAATCCCCTTAACTAAAATCCCTCCCAATCAAACAAGAACAGAAAGATGTTCATCAAGGAAATCAGCAATCAGGCCGCAACGAACACACGAAATGGTAATACCAAGCAAACAATCACATCAAACAAGAACAGAAGGTTGTTCGGAATCATCATGTTGATGTGCACGTGAGGCATTAACCGGAAGCACTTTGTCAATAAACTCATATCAGCTTGTGAAGATGTCAACTAACGGCTCATAGAATAAACTCCATGTGAAGATTACCCGATAAGTAGAAGCTCGGTTCTTACATGAGTTTAGAGCCGTATGACCATATAAATTCTCAAATAATAATCAACCATGCATTTATTTCACACTTCTTCTCCCCCTCAAGAATTGCATATGGAGTTGCCATTCTTGATTATATAAGTGAAAATCATCCGAATGTTCTATTCACACTTCTCTCCTGCAAAATAAGCACATGATGTCGCCATCTTCATTATAATCGAGCAAGTGGAATGAGAAAAACAATCAGTGGTAGCCCGGTTCACTTTATGACTGAAGCGCATGGAAAAAGCATGAAGCATGTTGATGAGAATGGTCATTAATTAGAAGATTTCTCTTCTTCAGAAGATAAAGCGCACTGACACGTACACTTTTCTTTTCTTTGGAGAACGAGGCCTGAACTGATGTGAACAGACGTCATAAGAAGATTTCTCTTCTTCGGAAGAAAATGCGCACTGAAACGTACACATTTCTTTTCTTTAGAGTACGAGGCCTGAACTGAAGTGAACAGACGTCATAAGAAGATTTCTCTTCTTTCAAAGATAAAGCGCACTGAAACGTACACTTTTCTTTTCTTTAGAGAACGAGGCCTGTACTGATGTGAACAGACGTCATCTCTCTCTTTTCAGCTCTCTTAGTAAAACATGTAAATATCACCATTATCATTCAGTAGGCTCTTTGTAGTGACAGCTGATGGAGATAACCAAATATGATGAATTTGAGCCTGAAGTAAACTAACCCGAACTCATGACTTATACTTGCACATATGTAACAAAGATCGGTGCCGATTTCCATTAGCCTCTCTAAGTACTCTCTAAGTACTCTATACTCTTCATCCAACCAACCATCAAGTAATAGACGTACTTTACCTCTTGAAAATCCACAATTGAATGTGACACTGAGCACTACAACGTAACTCCTTAAAGTGATAGTTATCTTGTGGTGATAAGAGCCCAATTCTCCCAAGTGGTAAAAGAAAAGGTAAAAGTCACCCAACAATAACTAGATTTGCAAGTCTTCGTTTTTGATAATAAGCATCGAACAAGGATCATGAAGAATCTTCATCCAACCATCCCCGATACCTTCAGATACTAAGTACACTCGCCCGTGATATTTCACTTCAACCTCAAATAAATAATACTGAATTAACGCCGTTGTCACATCCTCTGGTTAACTGCTCAAATCTAGCCTTCTTTGACATTTCAACGAACTCTGATAATGGTTTTCCTCCCAACCATGGTTAAAAGCACATAACCCCGTAAAACCATGTAATAACCAAACTGCCATGACGAATATCCAAACACACATCCAATTCATGAAGTACTCTCTTTTATCCCTTCTTCGAAGCAGAAACCGTAGCAGCAGCATCAAATAAGATCCCGAAATACACTTTCCTTTCTCCAGGATGAATCCATAATTACGGGATTTTACAATTCTATAGTTTAAACCGAGAAATAGTTTCTTTCGCGGGATTTTACAAAACCAAGAATAAACCGTAAGATAGATCCAGAAAAGCACTTTACTAATACCCGGATGTTTCCATTGTCACGGGATTTTACAAGTCTATGATTTAAACCGAGAAATAGGTTCTTTCGCGGGATTTTACAAAATCAAGACAAAACCGTAAACAATGTCAGCTTGAATATGTTATGACAACTTTAGTTTCGGTGAATATTTGTTTTAGGGGAACATGCAGCGGTTCATCAACGGTTCATTATCCAACGTCATCAACATCATCAACCATCCAATAAACACTTTGGTAAACACATAAATCACGCATTCTGTCGGCTATTGTAGATACCACAAGGAGAAGTAGACCCGATATACCAAACTTGATCATGAAGTAGAATTCCCCAGATTTGTTACTTAACCTTGTACTCATCCTCGTGAAAAAGAAACGGTGTACCTAGTGTACAAAACCTCTTGACGTATCCTCAACTGCGTGAGACACCGAAGTGATAGTTACGTTGTGGGTTAAGCGAGAAAGAATCACAAACACAACTAAATAGCCAAGTCTTTAACACCCTCTATAAATGCTCAAACAAGTCATCTTCGCGGAAGGGTAGAAAGAAAGAAGATGAAATAAGTAAACGCGTCCGGAAAACTTCACTCCAAAATCAAATAAGAAACACCGTACAAACAACCCTGTAGTCAACCTTGTATACTCAATTCAAGCCGCAACATAATATCCTTAGTGAAAATGTAGACACCAAAGTACCAAACCTCATATCCCATCGAATCACATACTCAAATATGATACATAAACAACCAGAGCTAATAACCAAATCTGACTGTATCAACAACCAAAGCTAATAACCAAATCTGATACATAAAGTGAGCAGGCCTATCATCCAAAATGTATACTTGTAGCCCATTAACCAAGAGACCAAAACACATAATACACATGTAATTAATTAGCCCTTAAGTTCATTGCATAGTCCATGACAAAAGTATACACCCGTTCAATTAAACGAGAAATACCAAATCTCAAAGCTCATCATTCACAAACCAAGTCCGAATAACACCACATTACTTCAAATAATATCACTTTAAATACCACCACGAGATCGGATATTCACATTGTAAATATTCACCTCACATTGTTAATCTTCATGTCGTTAAAATTCTCATGACATCATAAATGTTTACAAGACCATGAGACCCAAGCAAATCCAATTCAACACCACGTGAAAGATACCCGCACACAACCTGATCATTCACATATTCACATATCCTAATCATTTCAAAAATCATTCACAAATCCCATGATAGTTACCACGAGAGATAGTCAACAAATGAGGCCCAAATCATTCATTAAACGTACCACATCAGCCCATAAATCATATTACAAAGCCCAGTCCATGTCATATTCGGTTCTAATGAAGTTCATGGCCCAAGACAAATTCGCAAAACTAGTATTCTGTTAACATCACATAACCCTAATTCCATGGAGTATATAACACCACCCAATATACACTAACCCTAAGATTCCTCAGCCAAACCCTAACCACTCTCTAATAGACGCCTCCTTTTCTCCTTCACTACACAACACAGATAAACACCAAACCTCAAAAAAATTCGCCCCCATCAGAGTTGCCTCTCATAAACAAGAAATATAACTCTCCCTTTCATAATCATAATCCTCTCGTCTAGCCACAGGGATGGTAGCGAGGTTGCAACCAACGCCACAGGGATGGCATGAGGTCTATGAGTTGGCTACGAGAAATCAAACCAGGGTTCAAGGTAGGTATCTTGTTAGGTTCATACGGTTTGTTTTAATTCAAGTAACACGAACAAATGGAAAACGTGTTAACACCATTGTTAATATCGTTTCATTAAGTTCGAACAATAACAAACAAAATGAAGCGAGCCATCATCAGTTGTAGATCTGTGATGAATATTTTTATTCGTGTATTAGACCCTTGTGGTCTTAATGTTGCTTTTGAGTGCCACGAAAGAAGTTGACTGAGATCAAATGTGAGCGTGTTATTGTTTTCGAAATGAGCTCGAAATTAATGATTAATTAATTGTCAAACGAAGCAAGGAAAGTTTATCACAATCTTGAGATAAAACTTTTCTTATTTGGGCTTCGGATATTAAGCAAGATCTGTGATGATTCGATTTTTTTTGTGCTTTAGACATTTTGGTCTTGATGTAACCTTTACACAGCACGATATGCGAACTGAGATCAATAAACAATGTGACTGAGTCTTGGTAGATATGATGTTTGGTACATAAGAATGGTAGATATGAACTTGGGCAAGTGATGTGTTAAAATATGTTTCATGTTGAGTTGTATTTGGTTTTGTGGTCACGTGGTCAAGGTCTTTTATTCTCATTCTTCATTTCTGTCAAGAGTCAAGTCGCTAGCACTAAGTCGCTAGCACTTAGTCGCTAGCACTTAGTCGCTACGACTCGTTCAGTAACAAGTCGCTAATTTTGTCCTTAAGTCGCTAGCATAACTCGCTACTCAAGTGCACTGAATCTAGACGACTCGTTCAGTAACAAGTCGCTAATTTTGTCCTTAAGTCGCTAGCATAACTCGCTACTCAAGTGCACTGAATCTAGACGACCTGTAAAGACAAGTCGCCAGGTCTGTTATTGGGTTCATCAAATCGCTAGCAAGATATTACAGTTTTCCGATGAGTTTTCCGATTCAGTTTTCCGACCATATTCATAACGAACCCAGAAAAACTACATTAAAGATGATATATTTTTTTTTCTCACTGTTTTGACCATGTTTGACTGCAATATGACCACAAGAGAAACAGTTTGATCACACAAATGGTTTGTAAACAGTTTGATATTCACGAATGGTTTTAACAAACAGTTTGACTCATATTGATACGTGAAGCTTGTAACAAAAAGATTGACCATGTGAAAGACAAACCATAACAAAACATCAATAACCAACGTGACATAAAAACATTATTGAGTATGACCAAAGAACATCAAAAACCAACTTAGACCATCAAAGCAGTATCAAACTTTAAACCCAAAACCCATACGAACCAAGCAAAGACCATAAGAATCATCAAAAACAACATAACCTTGGCTCTGGTACCAATTGTTAGGATCCAATATTTATGTGTTAGATGATTCGGGTGGTCTTGGGAGATCAAAATACATGTTTTCCATTTTAGAGAGAGAAAGTAGAGAGAGAGAGGGTGTTCTTGCTAGAGGTTTACACAAATGTTGAATATTAGATTATGAGAAGCACCACCCCTTCCATGGATGGAAGGGGTATTTATAGTTACAGACAATAACGACCTCCTATCGGCCTGTGGATCAGGTATACAGTGGGTAAAGACCCGTCCTTCCTCCACGGTGTTGCTCTAAACTAAATAGCTAACTAAATAACTAGTAAATAACGTAATATCTACGAGCTAAATTATGCTAGATTATATATGGGGTGACCGACACTTCACTATGGAATTTCTAATTCCTAACAGGCTTATAAGAAGAGTGTTGCAGGCATCAAAGATTATAAAGAAAAAGGTACTTGGACTGAAGCTGAAAGGAAGAAAAGTTTAAAAAGAAAAAGAAAAACTGAAGTTGAAGATAGACAGTTCTCAAAGAAAGAAAAAGTTGAATTAAGATCTGAGACTAGAGATGAACTAAGAAATTATCTCAGAATAGTTGATTTTGATTACTCCAAAGAAGATGCTGATATGAAGATGAACAGATCACAGATTAGTGCTTTTGAAGTTGTGAAATCCAATGATGGAGATTATATGATTTTTCATAAAGAAGATGAAAGCTTCAAAGTTTTTAATAGGCTATGGGATTTATTACATATTATAGATAGAGTGGATCTATTCTATTTATATAATGTGGTGAAAGCTTATTTTGGAAATAATCCATCAGAAGGAATCGGTTTAATTCTGCTTGGAGATCTCATAACTATGTGGGAAACTAAAGAGGAAAGCACTGATGATATTTGGAAGAATCAAGAAAGTTGGGAAATTGTCAGCTGAAGATTCTTTGAAGAGTCTGGAGTTCATGTTTTAGAGCTAGAAAATGGAACGATGATCCACATGTTCGCAGACAGAAGATACCCTCTCACATTCGAGCTCATGAGAAGAATGCTAGAGCATGGAATGGAAGTAGAAGAGGATAATGAAACTGCTTGCATGGTCATCAACCTGTTTATCAACTGGAATACCATTGCTGAAGATGATGAGTAAACTAGTATGAATTTCATTGAATAAATTATTCTTGATAAATCAGTACTTTATTCAAAGTACTGCTGATCAAACAGTACTTTCATCAAAGTACTGCTTGCAGCTTTTTAAACAAGTTAAGTGATTTTTGAATGAAACATTTTGTTAAGTAACAAATATTTTGAAACAAAGGTTAAATGAAATAAATGGATTTTGAGATGGCAACATCAATAGGTCATCAATCCACCATGGTTTCAAAAGGATTAGCTAATCCATGAGCAAACGGCTTTGGTAAAGATATTTCAAATCCGTTTTTAGTTGACAACTTGCTAATAAGTTGTATGGTAATCAACTCACCATATCAGTTAATGTGAAGAGTTGGCTAGCCCACAAGAAAATGGTTTGTGGTAAAGGCAGTGGAAAAACCATTATTGGTAATTAGTTCACCATTAGATAAAAGAACTAACTAGTCCAGAAGGGTACCACTTTTGGTAAAGACAACTCGAATCTGTTGATAGCTGATGATTTACTAAAAATCATATGGTTATCAATGTACCATGGTCTTACACACCAAAACATTTGGCTACTCCAGAGATAATGGCTTTGGTAAAGAGATCTAAATCCATTAAATTTTCAATGATTCACCTTTCACAGGAGTTAACACACCTGGAAGTGATGACAATAGTATGCAACTTAAACTGAATTAATGTACAAAATTGTCATATGTTGCTGTGTTGCTGTAAAGATGGAGTTTGCTGGATGCTGCTATAAAAGAATAATTCTAGAGATACTTTGACAAGCACAGACACTACAGAGATACAATCCAAAGATTAAAAAATAATATGTCTATAAAGATGAAGCTGTTAAAGATAAATTCACAAGGGAACTTGAAGTCAAGCAAGTAGAATTCAAGTTAGGGGAGGATTGTTGGGATATGAAAATGCTGAAGATATGAAAGTACTGAAGATTGATAAAAGTACTGTAAGCTGCAAAGTACTGGAAAAAGTCAAAGAGTCAAAGTACTGCTAAAGATAAAGTCAAAGTACTGCTAAAGATAAAGTCAAAGTACTGCATAACGAAGTCAAAGTACTGCAAGATCAAGAAACTGTTATATTCGTTTATGGAAAGTATTGTAACTCTAGAATGTTCTATATTAGATTACTTGTCGAACAAGGATACAATTTGTAAACCGACTAGGATATCCTTGAGCCTATAAAAGGACTCCTAGATTGGCATTAGAGATACGAGTTTATGAGTTTTAAAGTTTACGAATTCACAAGTTAATTAGTGTTTTAGAGAGAAGTTCGATATTCTTAGAGTTGTTTTTAGAGTATCTGCATAATAAGCAGATTTAGAGTTTATAATAAAAGTTATTCTTCTTAGCTTTGTTAAGTAAATTCCGCGTACTTGATAAAGATTGCTCAGTGTTTCTTTGTTAATAACTTAGGATTTATCCGAGGTTATTAAACCTTAACAAGCTAGTTAAAGTTAGTTTGATTAAAGTATATCGATCCAACACGAGGTTATTAAAACCTTAACAAGCTATTTAAGTTAGTTTGGTTAGAGTACATCGATTCAACAAGTGGTATCAGAGCTTGTGTAGAAATTCTGACTAAGAAGAAACCGTTCAAACCTAGTTAACAACAAAAACCTAAAGATGTCGACTGAAGTTGTTCCACCCCCATCAATCACCTCACCAAGAATACCAATCATTAAGAAGGGCGAATACGATCTATGGAGCATGAAGATGAGGCAGTATATTGCAATCACAGACCATGCATTGTGGAATGTGATTGTCAATGCTAATGAAGTTGTGGAAGAACCTGTAGACATTCCTGGACAACCTAAAGCACCTAAACCCATCTTGCCAGCTGCTACAATAAGGAATCAAGAGAAGGCTCTCAACATACTCTTGTCTGCTATTCCAGATGGTCATCTACTCAAGTTCCATGATGCTAAAGATGCAAAGCAACTCTGGGCTGCTCTCAAGACTAGATTTGGAGGTAATGATGCTTCTAAGAAGATGCACAGAAATCTGTTGAAGCAGCAGTTTGAAACCTTTACTGTTGGAGAAAGAGAAAGCCTTGATGCTACCTATGACAGATTCTAAAATCTTCTCAGCATGCTGGAGCTGTACATAGCAGAGGTCTCAGTTGAAGATGCTAACCTAAAGTTCTTAAGGAGTTTGCTATTGACATGGCATGTGATTGCTACAATGATCAGAGGACAACCTAGATTAGACACTATGGACTTTGATGATCTCTACAACCATCTGAAGGTGTATGAGCATGAAATGAATGGTCAAACTAGCTCAAAGTCTCACAGTATTGCTTTTGTGTCATCTGAAAAGAGAGGCAGTACTTCTACTAAAAGTACTGCTTCTCCTACTCAAAGTACTGTTGCTCAAAGTACTGTTGCCTACACTACCCCCACCTTTGCTCAGCAACCCACACCAACAAACACCATCCACTCAGATGAAGTCGTGTGCTCTTTCTTTGCACAACAAGCTACTCTACCTGTTACTTATGAAGAAGATCTCTCACAGATTGAAGAGGATGCTCTTGAAGAAATTGATATCAGGTGGCAAGTTTTTATGATCACTGCAAGGATCAAGAAGTTTATGAAGAAGACAGGAAGAGGCATTGACTTCAAACCTAAACAGGGAATCACTTTTGAAAAATCCAAGTTTGTGTGCTTCAACTATCAAAAGACTGGACATTTTGAAAGGGAATGCAGGTTTGCTAAGTATCAAGCAAAGAGGATGACTGAGAAACCAAAGCTAGAGTTAAAAGAAATTCCAATTACAGAAACAAAAGCTTTGGTTGCTCAAGAGAATCTATCAGAGGTTGACTGGAGTGTTGAGTTTGATGAAGAACCAGTAACCTACTGTATGGTAGCTGTGGAGGATTTAGTGGAAGAGTTTGACTAGAGCACAACTTTTAATGAGGAACCTGGACATGCTGCTATAGAGTCTAGAGATGGTTATGGAAGCTTTGACTGGAGCATAGAGTGTGAAGCTAAACTTGTTCTGCTTGCCATGGTAGCTACTTCACCAAGTTCACCCCTATCTCTGAGGTATGTTCTAAGTGTCATAACTTTTATCAAAAAGTGCTAAATGATTATGTGACTGAACGAGATAAGTGTAGAACGGCTAGGGCTGAAGTAGCTGGTTACTAAATTACTTTAGAATCTATGGAAGCCAAAATAATAACACATGAAAATAATGAAATGGCTTGGGCAGAAAAGTATGAACAATAGGATTATCAGTTAAAACTAAGTGAATGGAAGTTAAATTGTAAGATTTCTAAAATTGAGAAACTGACTAAGGAGAGAGATGAATTGCTAGACAAATTTGTTGCTTGGGGACAATCAGGTCTTTCTCATGTCACTTATGTTGAAAAACAGAGAAAAGCTTACATTAAAACTGGCCTAGGTTTTGGTATGGACTTTAATAGCATAGAAAACCCACCTAGTGATCAGGATGAATGTGATTTTGAGGATATAACCACTAGTGATGATGAACTTATTAATTATGTAGACACATCTAGTAATGAGGAATCAGTTAGTGAAACACCTCCTGAGTTTAAGAAAGATAATGGCTATCATGCAGTCCCTCATCCCACTGGTTGTCATCAACCTATTAGGCCTGATGTTTCTCGTTTTGGAGTAGACAGCTTAGAGTTTAGGAAGAAACTTAAAGGTCAATCTAGGTCTGAAACCTCAAAAGAAACTGTTGTAACACCTAAGGTAGATGATGTTAAAAGCCAAGCAGTACTTTCACCTGAAAGTACTGCTACACCTCAAAGTACTGCTACACCTTCAGCAGTACCTTTAAGAAAACCTTTTCACAATACTGCTAAACCTTTCTGGGATAATTTTGGTCAAAACAGTTTTCATCATTCACCTAGAAGACAAGATAGGTTTGGTCATACACATAGAAGAAGAAATTTTGGGATTACAGATCAAAAACTATGTTTTGTTTATTTTAGTCTTGATCATTTGATTAAGGACTATGACTTACACTCAGAGTACCTAAGTAAGTTCCTAAAGAACAGAACTGTCAACCAAAAACCAAGGGAGACTAGACCAGCTTGGAATCATTCACACAGGGTTAACCATAGAAACTTCTCACCAGACTATAGGTACCCTCATCAGAGAAGACCTTTTTCAAAACCTCCAGTACCTTCAAATACTTTCCAAGGTACTGTTAAGCCAAGAACAGTACTTTCTCAAAGTACTGCTCAGTTTTCACCAAACACCTCTTGGAATAGGAACCCTAGGAGATCTAATTACTATCAATCTAGAAGGCGTTACAACTCCAAAAAAGTAGTTAGATCTAGAGACTCTTCGCCAGAAGTTAAAACCAAATGGGTTAAGAAGGAAAGTACTAATGATGAACAAATAGTACTTTCAACAAGTACTGCTGAAACAGTGATTTTTGATAAAGATGATTTTGTTGAAAAAGAAAAGGAGGTTTTTGTTGAAAAAGAAAGTTTTGCTGAAAATCCACCACAAGTTTTGAAACAAAAGATAATGCTTGATTCTGTCTATAAAAACTGTGAAGATTACATACTCAAGGAATTTGAGTATGTTACTCCACAAGGGGAATACAAGTCAGTAATGGCTTGGGTTCCTAAAAGACACTAACTTTTTTATCTTTGTGCAGGGCAACCCAGAAGATGAGCTTAAATATCATCTTATTGTGGATAGTGGTTGCTCTGGAAGCATGACAGGAGACAAGGAGATTCTGTCAGATTTTAGGCCATATTGTGGAGGAAGAGTTGCATTTGGGAATGATGCTAGTGGTGGAAGAATTAGTGGGAAAGGAACCATAAAGAAATGGAGCATAGATTTTGAGAATGTTAGATATGTGAAGGAGCTCAAGTTCAACCTTTTGTCAGTCTCTCAAATCTGTGACAAAAAGTACCCTGTGTTATTCACTGACACAGAATGTCTCATACTTTCACCTGAATTCAAGCTGGATGATGATAACTTGGTAATACTGAAAGTACCAAGAACCAATGATGTGTATAGTTTAGATATGAAGAGTCTTCACTCTTCTGATAGAGCTACATGTTTAGTAGCAAAGGCTACACTTGAAGAAGCACATCAACGGCATAGAAGAATGGGCCATGTAAATTTCAAGAATATCAACAAATTGGTCAAAGGAAATTTAGTTAGAGGTTTACCCTCAAAGACTTACAAGAATGATCACTCCTGTTTGGCATGCAAGAAGGGTAAACAACATAAAGCTTCATGCAAGAAGCTTGAGGAAAGGACTGTTAGAGAACCTTTGGAGCTGCTGCACATGGATTTGTTTGGACCTATTTCTGTTGCTAGTCTAAACAAGAAGAAGTACTGCTTGGTAGTGACAGATGATTGCAGTAGATTCAGTCGGGTATTTTTCTTGGGATTTAAAGATGACACTTTTGATGCAATTCATGATCTAATCATAGCCCTTGAAAACCAATTGAGACTCAAAGTTAGAGGTATTAGATGTGATAATGGGACTGAATTTAAGAACAAGCTTATGGATGAATTTTGTGCCAACAAAGGGATCAAGAGGGAGTTTAGCATTGCAAGAACACCACAGCAAAATGGTAAAGAATAGGACTTTGATTAAAGCAGCCAGAACAATGCTTGCAGATTCACAATTACCTATTCAATTCTGGGCTGAAGCTGTAAGTACTGCTTGCTATGTACTTAGCAGAGTGTTAGTCACCAAACCACAGATGAAGACACCTTATGAGTTGCTGATGGGCAATGATTGGTGCAAAACCGTCAAGTTTTATCACTCAAGCCTGCCACTTGTGAATGGCCGACCGTAACAAACTTAAAACAGTTTAAACACCAATGCAATGAAGATCAGGAAAGTATAGTGTTTCCTCAGGTCGTTATGTCCCAACGAGCCGTGCGAGAATAGTCAAACGTTTAGTGATCGAGAAGATTTGAACAGATAAGGAGATATGATTTATTATAACTACGGAATAAGTGTACAAATTACAACGGCTTAAATGCAAATTACAGAGAATTAAAAAGATAAAAAAAATTAAATAAACGCTATCACTATTTGCAAAACGATGTTTTTGTTTTTATGTTTTATAAAACTTAAATTAAAAAAACTACGCGACGTACAAAACAAAATGTGAAACTGGAGCAATATTAATTCTAAAAATATGAAAATGATATTTTTACACTCCTAATGATAAAAGAAAATTTATAGAAAAAGAAAATTATTTTTATAACTATTTAATTAATTAAAAACTATTTTTAATTATTAAATAATAGCCTAAAATACTAGAAAATAGGAAATAAAACTAGAAAAATAAAATTATGACTTAGAAAAATCTAAAATATCAAAAGAGAATTTTCAAAACTATTTTTGTATTTTTCTGATTATTTTTCTATTTTTTTTGAATTAAAAACTACTTAAAACTAATTAAATTGCAAAAAAATACAAATTTAACTAAGAAAAATCTGGAAAAATATTTTTTTGCTTTTTTATATTTATCTTAACTTAAGAAAAATGAAAAATTATTTTTTTGAAGCTTTTATGAATTAATTGTATTAAATGGTATTTAAAAAGACTTAAAAATTAATTTAAATTAAGAAAAATAGCAAACAGGACAGGAAAAATCTGAAAAATTCAGTAAAACTCTAAAATAATATTATGAAACTAGAAAAAATAGAAAAACAGGTGCTTGTGTGTAGGATTATGAAACTGATGTGCAAAGTGCTTAGAAATAAGCACTTTGAAATAAGCAAATGAGAACCAATAAGCGCCAACTGTTTGCAGAAGCTCTAATATACTATAAGAACCAAAATGCAACTAATCTTAACTGTTTTTAACCACTGAATTGCCAAATGCTAAGATTTGGCTATTTGAGCTTATAGGCTTTAAAACAGTTTGAGGGCACAACTTTTGAGCATAAGCACAAGCCAACCAATAAGCTGGAAATCAAAACTAGTTATTGAAACCTAAACTAGACCTGGCCAAGTACCTTTAAACCAAATATCAGACCCAGAGAAGCTCTGAGGAGCTTTTGACAAACCTGGCAATAAGCTGAGAAAACTCAGCTTTGACTGAGTTTATGAACAGGGCACTTAAGCCCTGTTTAACAAGCTCAAATGGAGCTTAAGAAAAATTTGTAAAATTCCACAAAAATGATAATAATAAAATATACCAGCTGAAGTTTTTATAACCTTAATTTCACTTGATTTGATCTAGAAATGAAGTAATGAAAAATCACTCCAGTTTGGCTCAAAACAAGTTTTTCAAGTTTTTGAATTTTGAAACAAACTTGATCAGTTGACTTTTATGAACTTAGCAATCATTTTGTGGATTGAAATGGATGTTATATGATGAAATGATACTACTGCAGACAATGTCTCTCAATTTTAAACACAAAACAAGCCTTGGATTTGTCAAAATCTCAACAGTGAAGCTAACTAAGACAGATAAGATGGATTTTGACTTCGAGTGTTTTGCAGGTACCAAATATTGACTGATATGAGCTCAAATAAGCTTAACAAGCATACAACAACTAGAAACAACCACTGACTAAACCTTTAACAAGGTTTTGACAGCAAATCCAAACACACCCTTACACACTGATTAGCAAGCAAAAACAAAACTATCTGCTAAACTAGCCTAAGCAGCCAATCAAACTGAATTTAACTACTATAATAACTACTAATCAAACAAATACAAACCAATCTGAACCATAAATTCAGGTTATGCAATAACTATGGAAATTAACTTACAAGGGGTCCCAGCCACAATGGCTTGAAAACATTGAAGCCAGAACTACTAGCCTATAAAAACCAACCCAAATAACTATAACTCAACCCAATTCCAGCTCTACATCACCCATTTTCATTTCATACCCATTTGTGCTCCAAGTTTGACTTTCATTGACTTTTAGCACCTTTGATTGAAATTGTTTATAAAGCTTACCAGAAGCTATATTGAGCTTAGATAAGTTTGTTTGAGCTTAAATGAAGCTTATTGAAGCTTAAACATAAGAGTTGGACACTGAATTTTGCAACAGTGAACTGAAATATATGAAAGGGAAGTGCCACTTGAATTAATGCTTGAAAATGGTTTATCTTGATAAAATAACTTTAAGTGAGTACATAAAAACAGAAAATTACAATTTCAAACTTAAATTAAGACATTGCTAATAAAAACGACATACAAAAATATGGAAAAACTAACTACTGCCTTGGACAAGCTTCTTCTCCTCTCTTTTATACACCATTTGTCTTCTCTCTCATCTCTGAACAGTTCCCAGCACTAATTGGAGCCATTGGATGGCTAGAAATGATCTGAGCCGTTTGATGCATTTTTGGCGGGAAAATTTGTTTTGACAGTGGGCTCTGAAACTAGCTGCTAGGGGGGGGGTGGCATTTATTATAGTGGATTGATATGATGAGGGGGTGGTTTGAGGTGAGATGATGGGAATATTGCCTGAGTTGCAGCGCAACTTGTGAGGATGAAGAGGATAAGCCAGTGGGCGGGTAAAGCTGTTGTTTGACTGGTGTTGACTTGGCAGTCCAAAAAGGGTTTTAACAGGGGGTCAAATGGGGTATAATGGCAGGGGTCTAATTCAATTTGACAAGGCTTGGTTTAGGTAATGACAAGGACTTGTTTTGTAATTCTGAAATCTTGAGGGATCAAATCTGCCCATTTTTCAAAGTTAACACAAGGACTGAAACTGACAAACTTTAATAGTGCAAGGACCAGTTTTGACATTTTCAAATTTCCAGGGGCCAAACTTGACATTTTTGAAACTTGAGGGACCTTTTCTGCCATTTGACAAAAGATTTATTCAAGGACCATTTTTGAAAACTTAGAATATTTCAGGGACCTTGAATAACATTTTTCTTTATTTTGTTTTACCAGGGACTGTTTTTGACAACTTTTGAAACTTGGGGGACTAAAACTGCTAATTATGCAAACTTGATACGTTTTTCACCAGATTTTGATATTTTTGCATTTAAAACACATAAAACACTTATTTGTGATATTTTTATCATTTTGATGCATTTCTGAGTGTTTTCAGATGTTTTTGGCATTCTAAATAATACAAAAATGATGAGTATTTAGACACTCATCAATCCCCCACACTAAGATATTGCTAGTCCCTAGCAATGTTTTGAGAAAAATTAATGGATTTCAATCTCTTTACCAAAAGCCATTACTTCTGGAGTAGCCAAATGTTTCAGTTCAAGTAAGAACCTTGGTACACTGATAACCAAATGATTTTGAGCAAATCACCAGCTTTCAACGGATTTGATTTGTCTTTACCAGAAGCCGTTTGCTTCTGGACTAGCCAACTCTTAGATAAATTATCAATATTATCTTTGGTGAGCTGATTACCAATTATGGTTTTTCCACTGCCTTTACCACAAGCCATAAACTTGCGGGCTAGCCAACTCTTCACTTTTAAGGATATGGTGAGCTGAATACCATACAATTTTGGGCAAATTGCAAGCCGTCAACGGATTTGAGATATCTTTACCAAGAGCCGTTTTGCTCCTGGATTAGCCAATCATTTTGTTTATTAGACAAGGCGGACTGATAACCATAATCTGAGTAAGTGAAAAAACACTTACTCCAAAAAAAATTTTGGCCAAAAATGGGGGAATTAGGCGGTATAATTACATGATAAAATTCGTGAGAATTCCCCCCCACACTAGAAATGAATATTGCCCTCAATATTCAAAGTACCGGCGGTTATGCCGAAACATAGAATGTAAAAGGGAAATACTACGGCCATTATTTAGCAAGGATTTTTTTTTTTTTTTTTTTTTTTTTTTTTTTTTTTGTTTTTTGATGAAGCTCTTATATACAACAGCGTGGGGCAACTCCCCCACACTAGGGTGGTACATACGGGTGAAAACCTATGTTAAGCTACTGTTTTTGATTACCGAGTCGCTAGCTTGACTCGACCCCGAATTCATTTGTTCTTGGGGAAAGTAACGTGGAAAACCAATCTCAATCGGACTTTCGTTCACAGTGTTAACAAACATATGAACATCAGAAAGTTCCACACCGACGAGACACAACCGCGGTATTGTTAATAGTAGAAACTATAAGTGATGATACCGGGGTCAAAGATGGTGTCCTCATTCCCGAAAGAGAAAAGGGAAAGAGCAACCACACCATCTGTGAAGAATGGAATACAGATATGCATGAGAATGCAAGTCCATTCCTCATCAGAAAGAAGCAAATCACCAGTTTTGACATTTTTAAGCTTAAACTTGAAGCTTAGATGGTGATTGTCAATAAGATGTCCGGGAGGGAGGGTGGGAAACGGTTCTTCAATCAACAGATTTTCCAGAAAAAGGATGTCTCCCTCCGGATCAAAGTAAGTATTATCAATTCCCGTTGGAATTGACTCATCACTAAGAAATGCATCGACTTCATTCCAAAAGTTGTCATCTTCCTCATCAGGAGTGAGGGAAGGGATGGAAGAGTCGGGAATAAGACTAGAAGATGATGGATCATTTTTGAGCAATTCATCAATGGGAAGGATGTCTCCCATTGGATCACAAATATCATCATCCAATTCAGAAGAAACTGAAGAGAGTTTGGTTTCATCCACAGAGTTAACAAACTCGATGCGACAAACTGATTCCGGAGGTGGGACAAGTGGTGTGCTCTTAGAGCTAGCAATTTCCACCACTTCCGATAAAGTCTCCGATTCAAGATCATCATCATCAAGAATACTCTTGACTTCCCTGGTACAACTTTCAAACCATTTGTTTGAACCAGGGTTGATTTTCAAAGCTTTTAACTCAGCACGTTTTTGAAAACTCCTCTTAACCGTGAAATTTGAGAGTGTTGCATTGAATCTTTCAGATTTTTGATCAATTGTGGCAACACTATGTTTGGACAGAGGTTTGGAGTTCTGGTTGATATTCAATGTGAGCTCTTCGTTGTCAACCCGTATGGTCAACTCTTCAGCAAACACATCAATCAGAGCACGGCTCGTTCTCAAGAAAGCTCTCCCTAAGATGAGGGGAACTCTAGGATCTGCATCGAAGTCTACTACAACAAAGTCAGTAGGAAAGTGAAACTTTCCCACTTTCATCACGACATCCTCGGCTATCCCAAGTGGACGAGTTATGGTACGGTCCGCTAGCTCGAGTGTCTACGGTGAGAGTCATACCTTCTTTGACAGAGAAGGATTTGAAAGTAGGTGAACATACTGTGAGCTCGATCGCCTGGCATGGTATTGAGCAGGTGAACCCTATCGGCTCCTACAGCACTACTTTCACCCTTTCAAAGTGAAAGGATGACTGAAACAACATCATCTGAAGCTACGTCTAGGATCTCAAGGGGAGTAGAATCCCTCTCGAAAGAACTCTTGCTCGGCACGAGACTAACTACACAAACGACTTCTCAACTGGTATGCCCAACTGTTGCTTCTCGAGTGTAACTTATAGTTGGTCTTGAGGTTTGGAGACAGGTTTGTATCACAACGGTGTTAACTAGTTTTTAGACTTTCTAAGTTACGTTGTGAGAGTTTAAAGTGCCAATTCTCCTCAAAAGTTTTTGCACGACTCAATTTTCGAAACTTTTAGTTGGGACCAAGTTTGTTTACCAAACTTTCAACATGGTCCCTTCAGTTCTCATAAGAACTACTACTACTAGAACTTAGCCTCTGAAATAGCCTTCACCACCTTTAACGATCGAGATTCTCGTGTGGTGAACAGGGTGGAGGCCTTAGTCAAACAGCGTAGCTCAAACAATTGAGACACCTACTTTGGTTTGAGAGAAG
>BPTQ01000008.1:21731588-21747930 GCA_019973895.1 Chrysanthemum seticuspe
TTTTTTTTTTTTTTTTTTTTTTTTTTTTTTTTTTTTTTTTCTTACGGTTTCCATCCATTGTGATATATCAAACAAGTGTGAATTTAGATTTACCAATGAACAATAAATAAATTAGAACAAGCAAGTCCGAATTTATAAACATTTTAAGTAGGAAACTTATTAAACTAAATATCAAGTAGTATTTCTTATGTGTTTTTTGATGCTAAGGTGTCTCGGGGCATTCAAGTCTTTAACTTAATGTACGCAACGTAATCAAGAGATTATCGTAATTGTTTCGATCCTTTCATGACCACTCCAAAATCCAAATGTAGACTAGTAATGTTCTCTTTTGTGAGAAAACAGAGTGCCTCAACACTAAGCCATTTGATAGTGATCAAGTTAAATATCAATAAATCTAATATTTATATGGAACTAATAAATCAATAAATGTACAAGAAACAAAAGTATGGACCTTTGTGTACGTGATGGTCTTAAGCTACATCTTATACAGGTTTTGATCAAAAATTAAGAATTTTAGTGTTTCCTTGTATATTTTTTAATTATCATTTATACTTATTATTTGCAAACAATGTCGATGTAATTAGAATCTAACAAGTGTTGGTCTATTCTTTTTTGATTAGGACTAAATAAATGAATTTAAATTGGAGCTATACTAAAATTTCTTATCTCCTTTCTCTAAAGAGCAATTTGTACCATCTAACTTTTGATCTAGCAAATAAATTAGCTCCATAAATCTCAATTATTTTGGTTTATCAAACGAAGTCATCCTTTCACTACTAAATGCAAAATATGGCTAAAGAATCATTGAGTTATGGAGCGTTTGGACAACATTGAATGACCTTTATGAAGTTATGGGCTTTTTATGAGCTTTGTGCCTCTGAATGAAACAACACAAGGCCACAAAAGTGTACACGACACCACACCATAATTTTATTTATTTATAATATTTTTTTTTAAAGATTTTTTAAACAAGTTCTTAGTTGACATGCATTAGTATGTTTTCAGTTTCGTATAAACACATTAATAAGTACATGCTTGATCAAAATCTTCTAAGGTTTTGAAATGAAAATATGTTTCTTAATTCCTGTAAAACGAAATGTAGAACTTAACAATTTAATTTAAGACTGAAATACGTGACTCATGCATGTAGCCATGTATCATTCCAGAAGTAAATTTTGAGTTGGCACCAACCAAATTTGGTGACATCTTGAAGACTGAGGTTATTATTGACTTTTTGCAAGGATAAGAACGAATTCAGTTGATAATTTGTTTAACATGTGAAAAACATACCAAGAAAAAAATATATTACTCCGTACTATTTTATTTTCTAAGAAAAAAAGTTTCAGTGAGAACAAGTTTTGTGTACCTAACAATTCACATGTGAATAGGTTTTTTGTACCTAACAATTCACATGTGAACTAGTTTTAATATCAAATCTGGATCATTTTCCTTCATGTATATATGCAGGAAATCTTACGATTTCAAATAAACGGATCGAGTGGAACATATAATTAATGTTACAATGCAACATGTCTTTTAAATCACAATAACAAACTGGGAATATGTATACTTATAGTTTTTCTAGTTTTACTGTTTTAGTCATCATGTCTGTTATTGCCAACTACGAGTATATATATTTTAGCCATTTGTTTTTATCTATATCAGTTCAAAATAATTTTGTAGTTTTAGTAATGCATGTCTATCGACTATATTAGGATGGACGGTGTGGGTTTTTGCCTAGGAAAACTCTCGGCAAACAAAGGAAAAGGTGCCTCCAAAAAATTTGAGTTATTAGTATGAGTTTTCTGCTATGGTGACAAACTATCTATACTGCAAAACATGTTAGAACTTCCTCAAATTTTGAAAGCAAATATTATATTATCTGGCAATATAAAACTCATGTTACTCTTTCATGAAAGCGGATCATATAAAAAGGTTTGATGTATTAAAAAGTATAAAAAATCATCTGATCCTTCAAATTATGATCTATATATGGTTGAGTTTTGATAGTGGCAATTTTGTAATATATATAGTTTTAATGATAAAAAAAGTTTATGAGTTATAAACGAAAAATAATAAAAGTTTGAGGATTAAACATAATGTTTTGAAACCCGGTTCGACCCGGGTTGTTCAACCGTTTGAACAGTTCCGGTCGAAAAATGGGTCAATATAAACCGGGTCAACCCGACGGTTAGGTCGGAAAAACCGGGTCAATATAAACTGGTTCAACCCGCCAGGTTTGAAGCGTCCCGAGTCAACCTGTTTTCAATGTGTATTAATAGTTTCTTTTTGGAGTGTTGCCATGATAAAGATTTAAAACATTCCATTAATATACAGTTTCATTTATTTTGTTGTTTTAAGTTTTTCTTACCTAATATAAATTTTTTCACATTTCACATATCGACTTTTTCACTTTTCCACATTGACGATATGCGATATTATGGCAAGTGTTTTGTTTAACATTCAAAATAGAACGTGAAAAGATCAAAATGCAATTGCAAACGGTTATAACATCCGATAATTCAACTGTAACAAAAATTCTTAACATTGTTTGAAATTCACGAATATTATGGTATGACAGTTTTTTTTTTTTTTTTTTTTTTTTTTTTTTTTTTTTTTTTTTTGCAAATAATGAATATTTTTCAAAGTTACCATGCAAAGTAATAGAAATCAAGTTTGACATTCACGAATGACAGTTTTCTTTGCAAATCATGAATACTTTCCAAAGTTACCATGCAAACCACATTTTCCACTTTTCACATTCCACTTTTTTAATTCTTAACTTGTTGACCATTTTTGTATTTTATGTAGTATAGATATATATATAGATATAGATATAAATATTATAGCATGGATTAAAAATACTAAAAGCACATTTATATTTTCCCTCATTCTATCTTTACCTTTCCCTCTTAACTCCTCTCATACGAACCTCCATTCTCAATTCACATTTTTCTCTTTTATTTCTTATATTTTTTTTCTCTCAAAGCAAAGCACATCCTATCTTCATCGGCCATACCTAGTAATTCATTCATTTTTCAAACAACCCATGATCTCCTTTTCAACAAGTCATCTCTGACCACTATGGATCTCCACTTTTTTTTTTTCTGATTATGAAGTTATGATACATTAAATAATTGATTTGCTTTTGAAATGTTATTCTCTCAAAAACGCATGTTCATTTACTTTTTAAACTAGCATTTGCTAAACACAACTTTACGAGTTTTGTTTAGGTATTTTATAATTAAATGTTACTAATGTAATTATGAAACTAGCTTAAAGACCCGTAAATTCACGGGGTGTTTAAGGAAATATGAAATTGAGATAATAAGAAAACAAAAAACGTAAACATAGTCTATGAAAGATGTTGGAAATGTATATATTTACAAATACGTAAATGTTCAGATTCGAACTCGTGACCATGGGATTGCACACATTAGCGAATGAGAATTAAAGTTAAATAATTAATGTTAATGTTTACGATTAATTATTGCACATAAAGTCAATTTAACGACCGTTAAGTATTTGACGGAAAATAACTAACGACCGTTAACTGTAAAGAGAAGGACTTGTAGTGTAAAATCTTATAATGGAAAAGATATGGGAATCCCTTTGGGGGCTTCACATGGTCGGCCATAGGGGGGCTTCTCCAAGCCCAAACCCTAACTTATTCCCAAAGATTTGTAAACACTATAAATACAAAGGCTAGGGTCTAGGGTTTTTCATTACTTTTGTGCATTGAATTAACCTAGATCTCTCATCTTCCTCTCTTGTCCCTATTCGGCCGAAACCCTCCTCCAAGGGTGTTTTGGTTTTGTTTTTTCATAAAACAAGGACTTGTGTTAGATCTAGCAATCGCTTGATTCGTTGGTTAATTCGTGTGTACAAAACTGTGGTAGTAAGACATTATTCTTACACCTAATTGGTTTGAGTTGTAAAACGGTAAGGGACATCTCTTTAAACCACTTCTTCTGTTTTGTTCAAGAGATCTGACATTCGCAAGAGGTATGTTACGCTTTTAATTCATTTAATTATTTATTTGTTATGATCTAAGTCTTCCGCTGTGTACTCTGTGGTGTCTACATGGTTTTATTGTATTCATATATTACAAACTCAACAGTGGCATCACGAGCCTTGTATAACAAGTAATTAATTACTGAAACACATAAATAAAATAAACATGAGTGTGTTATTATTTGTATGCGTAGATCTAGGGTTTGTAAAACCTAAACCCACCTTAATTTATTAGGGGGGGGGGCGTTTTTTTGTGTGTGCCCTAATTAGGGTTTTGTAAACTTAAGTTTTAGTTGGATTAGAAACCCTATGATGCATGCAATTTTATGTTTATTGCGTAACTCTACTTAATTGCATTAATTGTTAAGTGTAATTTATATCCATGATAATTATCTGCATCTTTTATCATGGATCTGTTTTATTGTATGTCTTTCTTGGTTAAGTGATATACACTAATTATTATGATAGATTTTAAATTGGGAAAGACCTCAATAATTATTAATTAATCAATTATGTGCTATGTGGTATATGTTTAATTTTGACTTACGCAATCGATGAATTGATGCATGTGGCTCACCTTGTACATAGCTCAAAATGGGTGAAAGTCTTAATTAAATATATACATATTGACAGATCTAGTATTGATTATTAATAGGATTTATCAAAAGGTTTGCATGTGGCTATTTGATATGCATGACTTATTATTTGTTATGCATTCATTGTTTATTTGTTTATTTTTTAAATACTTGCTTGTTTGTTATCTGTAACAAGGGTATTTTTATAAGAAAAATAAACTGACCTAAACATTGGTGAAACATGTATTTTTTAAGCATAGTAATCGTAATCGTTTAATTGATTGATTTTTTGCACAAATAGTTAGAACGGCTCACCCATTAATGACAAACTGTGTGATGGGTATAAGGTTGGTACGCATTAAATTGTGACCTTAAAGATGAGGGTATGTAATATGCTTCGCGCTGAGCTAATTCTCCGCTCGTTTGTGCATCTTAATGGAGCTACCAAGTATTCCTACATGTGTGCATTAAATCTTAAGGGTGAATTACTTTAATTTCTACGCGCCACTTTAGTGGTAATTATCCGAATAACTTGGGTCTTATGACTCATTCAGCAGTAGGATATAGTGGTAATTAACGTGATTCTTTAATTGGTCATCCAATACCTCGATTAAAGTTTGATGATGAAAAGCTTAAACCATTAAAACAAGGATATAAATGTTTTAATAAAACCTATGCTAGGAAGATGAATGCATGACATCTTTGTTCATATTTGATTTAACATAAAAAATTATTACCCTTAATTTAAGTTATATGCCATCCAGTGAAATGGAAACACCTAAGATTACCTTTTATTTGCGTGAGAACGTGACTTAGATCGTAATCGAAGGGTAAAATGTCCACGTGTCGTGAGAACGGGCATGGACGATTTTGCAGTTTCTTAAGTTGGACAACTTAATTGAGTTAGGCGGTGAAAACTGAATACTCAAGGCATAAGATGGGATAAAACATGTTTACATGGAGATTGATATTGGCTATATGTAAATCCCATAAATCTAGGAATTGCAATTGAAATTGGCAATTGAGCAAAAGCTCTACCACTTTGTATAAGGTTCATTACTAGCAGATCAACTGACGTGATGAAATTATGACAATTTGGATCCTAGTTTTCAATAATAATTAATTGGTTATATGAATATGAACCTTGGGTATTTAATTGTTTATTGAAAAGGAAAATTATCAAAATACTAATTATGGTTTTTTGAACTTTTTTCTGTAGATGGCTCATCAGATATTATTGGAAGAGACAAGCTGACTGGCCCTAATTTCAATGATTGGCATCGTTCACTTAGGATCATCCTTCGTGTTGCCAAAAGGGTTGAAATTTTGACTACACCTCTGCCTGATGCTCCTCTCAATACTGCTCTTGAACAAGAGGCATATCATGTTGAATATGAGAAGCACAATGATGTGGCATGTCTAATGCTTTCGGGGATGTCTGCTCAATTGCAAAAACGATTTGAGCACTATCCACCTATAAGCATGCTAGATGAACTCAAACGTATGTTTGAGAAGCCACCAGCAGCTGAACTGTATGAACTAATTGAAAAGGTTCACAGCTGCAAGCACGAGGTTGGAAAATCTGTCTCCGACCACGTCCTCGAGATGAAACATCACTTGGACTAATTGGAGAAGCTCGGCTGTGGTTACTCGAATGATGTATGTGTCGGCCTCATCAATCACTCCCTTAATCAGGAACGATTTGGTGATTTTGTCCGAAATTTTAACATGCATTGCACGGGGAAGACAGTGAATGAGTTACATGCAATGCTTGTAGACTTCAAGAAGAGATTGCCAAAGAAGGCTCCTACACCTGCTGTACTAGCAATACAGGGTGGTAGGGTGAATAAGCCAATGCCGCAAGCAGATAAGAAAGGAAAAGGAAAGGGGAAACAAGTTGTCATCCCACCAGCTCCTAAGAAGAACCCTGCAAAGAAAAAGGAGAATCCTAAGAAGGATTTAACTTGCCACCACTGCAAATCACCAGGCCACTGGAAGCGGAACTGTCCAGTTTATCTGAATGAGTGCCTTCAGAATAAAAATAAGATGGTGCCTAGCTCATCAGGTATTTTTATGTTTGAATTATTTTCTTTTCCTCATAAGCAAAATTCCTGGATATATGATATAGGATGTGGTACTCACATCTGTAATACATCGCAGGGACTTAGAGGAGCAAGGAAGATGACCTGTGGAGAAAGATACTTGTACGTTGGCAATGGAAAGCATGCAGTTGTCGAAGCCATAGGGACTTTTGATTTAGTGTTGCCTTCGGGCTTAATTTTGGAACTAAATAATTGTCATTATGCACCCTCCATTTTTAGGGGTGTTATTTCAGTTTCTTTGTTAAAAGATATTGGTTTTGTGCACACTTTTACCAGTTATGGAATTTCAGTTTCTTTAAATAATGTTTTTTACTTTAATGCAATTCCTATGCTTGGTGTGTTTGAAATTGATATGGATGGTTGTATATCCAATGAAAATAATTCGTTGTATAGCATTAGCAATAAGAAGAGCAAGTCGAACTGTGACTCTTCTTATCTTTGGCATTGTCGCCTTGCCCATATAGGCAAGAAACGCATGAAAAAGCTGCAACACGATGGGCTTTTACAAACGGTCAATGATGAATCATTTGACAAATGCGAGTCTTGCATTGCTGGGAAGATGACAAGGAAACCTTTTTCACCACAAGTGGAAAGGGCTTCTGATCTACTTGGATTGATACACACTGATGTGTGTGGTCCACTTAGACATGTGTCAAAACGTGGTGCTTCCTACTTCTTAACCTTTACGGATGATTTCAGTCGTTATGGTTATGTTTATTTACTTAAACATAAACATAAACATGAAGTCTTTGAAACATTTAAGGTTTTCAAAAGTGAAGTAGAATTACAACTCGGTAAGAAGATTAAAGCTCTTCGATCCGATAGAGGTGGTGAGTATATAAGTCAAGAGTTCAAAGATTATTTAGCAGAGTGTGGAATTATCCAGCAACTCACATCTCCTTATACTCCACAACAAAATGGTGTATCTGAAAGGAGAAATCATACCTTACTTGACATGGTACGATCAATGTTTGAACTTACGACTCTTCCTTTTACTTTTTGGGATTATGCCCTTGAAACTGCTATTCGCATTTTGAATATGGTTCCAACAAAGAAGGTTGTTAAAACTCCATATGAAATATGGACAAGAAAAGCTCCCAACTTTTCTTACTTAAAGGTCTGGGGATGTGAAGCGTTTGTTAAACGTGACACACCTGATAAGCTCCAAGCCAGATCTGTTAAGTGTATCTTTGTAGGATACCCTAAGGAAACTATGGGTTACTACTTCTACTACCCAGGTGAGAATAAAGTCATCGTGGCTAGGTATGGAGATTTCCTTGAAAGGAATCTCATATCTCAAAAACTCAGTGGGAGAGTATATGATCTGGAATATGATCAAGAAGATACAACACCTTCTAAAACTACTAGTCAACTTCAAGAAGAGCCTGAAAGCTTAGGCGTTCCTCCTGAAGTTGTTCCCATTCGTAGGTCTGAAAGGACTATACGTGCACCTGACCATCTATGTCTTAACGTAGAGGTGGAGGAAAATATGGTTGGGGATCTTAATGAACCTGCTAACTATAAGGCTGCCATGGCTGATCTTGAAAAGCATAAATGGCAGATTGCTATGAATGGAGAAATGCAATCCATGAAAGATAATGATGTTTGGATTGAAGTTGACCTTCCTCCCAATGCGAAAATCGTTGGAAGTAAGTGGATCTTCAAAAAGAAAACTGACATGGATGGCAATGTACACACCTACAAGGCTCGTCTGGTGGCTAAAGGTTTTACTCAAACCTATGGCATTGACTACGAGGAGACATTCTCTCCTGTAGCGGACATAAGAGCTATTAGGATTCTCATAGCTATAGCTGCACACTATGACTATGAGATTTGGCAAATGGATGTCAAAACCGCTTTTCTGAATGGCCGTCTAGATGAAGACATCTATATGGCACAGCCGGAGGGGTTTGTGAATCCATTATTTCCTAACCGTGTATGCAAGCTTAAGAGGTCCATTTATGGACTAAAGCAAGCATCAAGGCAATGGAATAAAAGATTCGATGGAGAAATCAAAGGTTTTGGATTTACTCAGAATCTTGATGAGCCGTGTGTATATCACAAAGCTAGTGGGAGTCATGTTACTTTCCTTGTTATGTATGTTGATGACATATTAATCATAGGACCAAGTCTAAATGAGGTGAAAGCCTATCTTGGTAAATGTTTTTCTATGGTTTGAGCAGCCAAGGCTGTGCTTCAACACCTGCAGAGGTGGCGCGTATGAAGAAAGTTCCTTATGCTTCGACTGTAGGATCTATCATGTATGCGGTGCGATGCACAAGGCCTGATGTGGCGTTTGCTCAAAACTTGACCAGTCGGTATCAATAGAATCCAGGTGAAATTCACTGGACTGCTGTTAAACATATTCTCAAGCACCTTAGGGCTACAAGAGATATGTTCATAGTGTATGGGGGAAATCCAGAAGCAGAACTGTCTGTTACAAGTTACTGCGATGCATCCTGAAAGTGTGACAAAGATGATACGAAGTCTCAAACGGGTTACATATTTGTCCTCAATGGAGGTGCTGTGGATTGGAAGAGCAAGAAACAGACAACACTTGCGATGTCTGCTACAGAAAGTGAGTACATAGCGGCGTCTGAGGCTGACATGGAAGCTGTTTGGATAAGGAAGTTTGTTTCGGGGCTTGGTGTTATGCCGTCGATTGAAAATCCTATTAAAGTATATTGTGACAATTCTGCTGAAATTACTTTTGCCCATGAACCTGGAGTCATGAAGGGCACCAGACACTATCCTAGACAATATCACTATGTTCGAGAATAAGTCGAGATAGGTCAAATTGAGTTGCTCAAAGTTCACACAGATGATAACCTAGCAGATCCTTTAACGAAGGCCTTACCTGGTGAAAAACTTAATCATTTGTCTGATAAGTTTGGACTTCATTTAGCTAGTAGTTTCATGCCCATCTGTGACTAAGTATTTTAGATAAAGGATATTGTAAACATTATTGTTGAAATGAAATAAAGTATTTTGTTATGTTTATTATTCATTTATTATGATGTTATCCTATATTTGCATGTTTAAATCCTTGAATAACTTAAGTTATTCTAAATAGTCTGTTGTCAATCAATAACATGGGAATGATATTGAATTAAGACAAATCTGAGTATTAGTTAGAATATACTTGAAAGTATATTGATGCGTAGCATGACTAATTTCAGATGATATTCAGTGAATTGAGTATAGGACTTATCCCACCTGCATGATAATACTTTATGGATCTTAGTCATTAAGTATATCATAATTGTTTATCCTCTGACTTGAGATACCAGAGATATGTCATGGATGTAGTGCATTTTTGTGAAGCAATCTAACGCTATACGTAACTGGTAGTTTTAAGGGTTGTTTTCAGAAGTGTTGCGAAATCTGTGAATCCTGCTTGTAGTCAAAACGGGATTTGTTTCCTTCAAATTTATTTTGAAGTATAATACTGTTGGGCCCCTCGTAGGGTTGTTAAGATGTTTGCATGGCCATGCCCAAGGTCTTCTGGAATTTGTTCAGAAGAATTGGTAATCTTAATCAATCACATAAAGCGAGAAACAGAATAGTTAATTAAGAAATGAGTGAGATCCATATTCTTATTAACATGGTATTAGAAACAAAAGGATGAATATGATGATGAATCATCGAAACTTGGTTTTTCTCCAAAAAACCATACACGAGTTGTACCGGGGGCATTGGCGTGTTGCTAGACGCTAACCAATGTCATTTCACGTTTTGTAAACATATCCAAGTGGGAGCTGTTGGAAATGTATATATTTACAAATATGTAAATGTCCGGATTTGAACTCGTGACCATGGGATTTCACACATTAGCGAATGAGAATTAAAGTTAAATAATTAATGTTAATGTTTATGATTAAATTTTGCACATAAAGTCCATTTAACGATCGTTAAGTATTTAACGGAAAATAACTAACGACCGTTAACTGTAAAGAGAAGGACTTGTAGTGTAAAATCTTAAAATGGAAAAGATATGGGAATCCCTTTGGGGGTATCACATGGCCGGCCATAGGGGGGCTTCTCCAAGCCCAAACCCTAACTTGTTCCCAAAGATTTTTAAACACTATAAAATACAAAGGCTAGGGTCTAGGGTTTTTCATTACTTTTGTGCATTGAATTAACCTAGATCTCTCCTCTTCCTCTCTTGTCCCTATTCGGCCGAAACCCTCCTCCAAGGGTGTTTTGGTTTTGTTTTTTCATAAAACAAGGACTTGTGTTAGATCTAGCAATCGCTTGATTCGTTGGTTAATTCGTGTGTACAAAACTGTGGTAGTAAGACATTATTCTTACACCTAATTAGTTTGAGTTGTAAAACGGTAAGGGACAACTCTTTAAACCACTTCTTATGTTTTGTTCAAGAGATCTGACATTCGCAAGAGGTATGTTACGTTTTTAATTCAGTTAATTATTTATTTTTTATGATCTAAGTCTTCCGCTGTGTACTCTGTGGTGTCTACATGTTTTTATTGTATTCATATATTACAAACTCAACAAAAGAAACAAGAGATAATACGCGAATTACTCGATAAACAATTTAGTTTGCAACAATTAAAATAAGAAACGTCCATGCGTTGTCGTTTCCAAATTTGACGGTTCTGAATAGCAAATGACGAATGTGAGCGCTAATTAATTTAATAACAATTGTCAATCCTGAGAACACCTAATAGTCCATTGAAAATATAAGCAAAAGTAGGTTGTGATACATAATCTATTATAATTTAAAATATGATTAAAAAAAATGTGATATGTACCTCTTGATTCCTGTTCATAAACCTTGAAGTACTTCTTTGTAAATGGTTCGTGTAGTAGTTTTAGAGATATTACCATCCTGATCACAAATGACAACCTTCAAACCTCTTTTGCTTTTAACTCTTGAAACAACAACGTATAGCTTACCATGTGTGAAAACAGGACGTGGCAAGTAACTAACTGGGACTTAATTTTATAAAGAGGTTGATTTGTGTTTTGTATTACATGGGTCAAATCAAAAGTTGTAACTGAATGTGAATAGGTTAAGCGTTGTCCAAAGTCTATTTGTAAGAGCATACAACCTTTTTGAATGCTTAAACTGATAGATTTAGGATATTATGTATATACGGTAAATTTTTGAAAATATAATTAATAAATTATTTAGTCATAAAAAAGCTAAGATATAACTACTAAAAATTTGTTTCCTAAAACAATTGCTAAGATACATGGGTGCATCCAAAAAGTTGACTACTTCGTAAAAGATAACTATTACCATAGACAATCTGGAAGTTGCTTACTCCTCATATATTTTTTTAATATATAATTTTTTTAAAAATACTCGTCTATTTGCCATTAAGCCTGCTCTCATTGCTCTAAATCCAATATGGCCTACTTCATAGAAGTAAACGCCTAAATGTGAAATGTAGCTTCCATTTTCACATATATTGGCATCCCTACTATGTTTAATAATAGTTAGCGGTACATGAAAATAGGAAAATGGTCGTAAATTTAACATGCTTGCATATGTGATATATTTCAAAACCACATTCTTCACATGTGTAAACAACAATCTTCATCAATGGTTTTACATCCAAACATTGAGTTACAATACTAGATATCTTAGCGTGTTTTCGAATATTAGAAGCCAATCACCCTTATAGATTATGTTTGACCATTTAAAAGAGCTTGAATGTATACTTCACTTGTATATCATAAAAATGACCCTAAAAACTTACTATAAACTGTACTCAAAGCTTTGAAACACATTCACAATCACTTGACATGATAATATACTTGCCTCAAACAATAAACACATATGTATAATACATTTCAAACAAAATATGCGAAATACAATATGGATTCACTCCCATTCATTTTAATTCTGGCTACAAAATTTACTAAGTCACGTTCAGAAGATATACACATACAAAAATCGGCTATGGACCCTTTCAAACATTTAGAGGGGTATTTGGATTAAATTTTGAGTGAATCATTACAAAACAACATTTGGAAAACCAATAGTAAAAATTCATAATGTACTTTTTCCCAGATGTTGCAAATGGTGTGAGGTTGTAGCGTGTCTTGGCGGCAGACTTATCTCTTCCCCATGCAAAATCAACTTCTTTCATCAGATTATAGCCTCTGGGTTTGTTGGATCTCCCAATACATAGTACATAGCCTCGCCCCACTTTCCCGTAAACATTGCCACCATTTCTCATGTTCTATTGTCATGCCCAGACCATGAACCTGCATTTATCACATATTTTGTTCATAAAATAATAGTGTTGCAAGAAACTATTTTACAACTCTTTTACTAAAAATTGTGTACTTGTGATTCCAACCTTTAACTAACCAAAAGATCGATTTTTATGTTAAAAAGTTTATGTATCACCAAATTAGGAGTTTGTAGCAAAAACTATAGCAAAATCCATTGTTTCCACCCGAACATGTTTTGACAAGTTAGTCCATTACCTGACCCACACATCTTGCCATCCTGAGAGGTTAACATAGCAAGAAAATATTTATTTAATCTTTGGATATACCTGATGTGGATTTCTATCAATAATCGACTACTCTTTGAAGTTGAGTTTGCAAGAGTAATTGTAATTTAAAATATGATAAAAAGATGTGATATGTATATGTACATACTGATTCGTTGTGGAGTGAGTGGTGAAAAACACAATATCAACGTATATCAAAATTTCCGTAAAATTCGACAAATCGACCCTTTAGGAAAAAGGTCAACGTATCAAATCTTACGGGTGTGATAAAAGTGATACCGGAAAAGTGGTTTCCCGGGTCGTGTCCCAACGAGGTGTGAAATTGACGGCGTCGTTGAGTTTCGTGAATAGGACTTGAATTGGTTCAATGAATTTTGGAATTTGATTTCGTTATTCTACAAATTAAAGAACGGGAATGAAAATAAAATACGTAAAACAAAGTAAACTCTAAATAAACTACTACTAATCCTAAGAAACAATAAAACGACGCTAAACTACATCCTAGAGTGCTAAAATGCAAAAACGCTAAAAACCGGCAACCACCCGAACCAAAAACGTAAAACTTTTGCAATTTAAGGGCTACGGGTGTGATATCAATTTTCCTACGTTCTAATTGACTAAAAATAATTTTAGAAAAAAAAAGCCGGGAATTTTTTCGACCTTTATTTTATTTTCTACGAATTAAAAACTATTTCAACTAATTAATTAATTAAAAATATTAAACATTTTTATAAAATTCTACAAAAATCACATAAAATACATTAAACTAAACTTGATTAATAAAAAAATAAAAAAAACTTGTGATTGCTTACTGAAATAAGCAATTGAAAAGGCTTAAAGTTATTGAGCTTATAAATGCAATGTGTATTCAAGTATTTAATATGCCAAAGAATAACAATAAAAACTTGGTAGCAGAGATGGTAAAGAAGTGGTAGCGTGGGTGAGTTTCTGTTTGCACAAACCAGGAGGTCGTGGGTTCAATTCCCACTTTCTCCGTTTTTTTTTTTTTTTTTTTTTTTTTTTTAAATTTTCTTTTGCAAACTAAAGATACCAAATGAAAACCTTTTCACATAAACTTAAACTTACAAATCTTAACAAAAGGGGAATAAGGGCCTGATTGGGTTCTGTAACAGCAAAAAAAAAAAGACTAAGGGGGAATATTTAAAGCTAACTTAAGCTAGTACAAAGCTAAGATTAATGTCTAAAAGCAACAAATAACTAAGGTGCATAAGGTAAACATCATAAAAACTAAAAATTAAATAAACCTAAGCTGTATTGATGCTTCAATTAAACCTGCAAAAAGGCTATTGGGATGCATCAGCAACATAGCATCAGTTGCAGAAATGGGCACAAGGAGGGGCTTTTTAAGGCACATTCCAAATAAGCTAGAGTGGGAATAAGCCCATGAGCTTATGGATATTTGAAGGCAAGCTGGGGGGCAAGCTTTTGCCCCCACAAAATCCTAACTAGAAGCTAATCCTAATGAGCTAGGGGGCGGAAAAGGAGGCTGCTGAGATCAACTGCTGTACCTGTCTCCAAACAGCCTCAACGGGGCAAGTTTAAGCTTAAAAGTAAGCCACACGTTGGCTTCCAAAATGCGAAATAAGCAATGAAATTCACTAATCTTACATCTAACTTGTTGAATACTACTAAAACTAATCCTAGATCTAACAATAGGCTAACTAATCTAAGCTAAAAAAAAAGAGAACAAGGCTACTGTTTGGGTGTTAGCTGATACAAAAAATGGACATGTAAAATTACTGGTAAACAAATACTACTGATACAAGCTTGTAAAAACAACTAACCACGGCTCAGTTAACAATCAACATGGGTCAAATTAAGCTTTTGACCCACAACCAAGCTATTTCCAAACACTACTTATGGGCAGAAAAGGATTTTAAAAATTGACAAAAGCTAAAAACTTCCTAAAAACTCATTTTGAAAACCTTAACATAAGCTCATATTAGCTTAAACAACTTGAAACAAACACTTAGACCACTTTGGCAAGAATTCAGAACATGGACAAAAATTAAATTGCATAAACTAAAAAAATTGGAATTAAATACTGAAAATAAATTGGATTAACTGGAAAGTAAACATTACATTAAAATTAAAATGACAATTAAAGTAAAAATGGGACTAGACATAAATTTCTAGACTAGGATTACACTAATCCTACAATGCTTATTTATACAAATACTAAAAAAAAGCTTCCTTCTTCTTTTCCTTGCTTTTTGCGTTGTGTTTCTTCTGAGAGTGGAAACCAGCAAACACACCCATGTGCTTTCTTGAATCAATCCAAACCATCAAATAATTAGGTACAAGTGAGCATCAATCTGAGCCGTCTATGGGACTTTTGAGCCAAGGATTGCCACCGTGGCATGGGTATCTCGTGACTCTTCCTTGGGGGAGTGAGTGAGTGGGATTGGGATTTGGGAAAAGTTGGGTTTTAGGGTTGTGGTGTTTCTGGGTTAGAGGGAAAGCAGAAGAAGGAGGGAGGGAAAAAGAAAAGACTTGGGTGTTTTTTTTTTATTTCTTGGATGGGTTGACCGGGTTGGATTGGTAGTGGACCGGGCATGGGTTGGGTTTAAGTGGACATTTGGACTGTGGGTTTTGAAATGGACATATTTAGCAACTTAGGGACTACAAGTGCACAAACCAAAACTTCAGGGATCAAAGCTGTGAACTTTGAAATTGTACTCCAAGGGTTGGTTTTGTAAATCTCAAATAATGTAAGGACCATTTCTGCCATTTTCTGAAACTTGAAGGATTAAACATGACAATTCTGAAATCTTGAGGGACTGAACTTGCCGTTTTCTGATTTCAACGCGTTTTTGCCCGTTTTCGCTCAGTTTTCAGTCCTTTTGTACCTGCAAGACATAAAACACATTCCGAGGATATTTTTAACATATTTTGATCGTATTTGAGTGTTTTTGTTCATTTTTGTGGTCTTAGGCGGGTAAAAACGATGAGTGAATAAGCACTCATCAAATTCCCCCACACTAGGCAATTGCTAGTCCCTAGCAATCTTTTGAGAAAACTTAATGGATTTGAATCTCTTTACCAAAAGCCATTACTTCTGGAGTAGCCAAATGTTTCAGTTCAAGTAAGAACTATGGTACACTGATAACCATATGATTTTGAGCAAATCATCAGCTTT
>BPTQ01000008.1:21750093-21771863 GCA_019973895.1 Chrysanthemum seticuspe
TGGGTGTTAGCTGATACAAAAAATGGACATGTAAAATTACTGGTAAACAAATACTACTGATACAAGCTTGTAAAAACAACTAACCACGGCTCAGTTAACAATCAACATGGGTCAAATTAAGCTTTTGACCCACAACCAAGCTATTTCCAAACACTACTTATGGGCAGAAAAGGATTTTAAAAATTGACAAAAGCTAAAAACTTCCTAAAAACTCATTTTGAAAACCTTAACATAAGCTCATATTAGCTTAAACAACTTGAAACAAACACTTAGACCACTTTGGCAAGAATTCAGAACATGGACAAAAATTAAATTGCATAAACTAAAAAAATTGGAATTAAATACTGAAAATAAATTGCATTAACTGGAAAGTAAACATTACATTAAAATTAAAATGACAATTAAAGTAAAAATGGGACTAGACATAAATTTCTAGACTAGGATTACACTAATCCTACAATGCTTATTTATACAAATACTAAAAAAAAGCTTCCTTCTTCTTTTCCTTGCTTTTTGCGTTGTGTTTCTTCTGAGAGTGGAAACCAGCAAACACACCCATGTGCTTTCTTGAATCAATCCAAACCATCAAATAATTAGGTACAAGTGAGCATCAATCTGAGCCGTCTATGGGACTTTTGAGCCAAGGATTGCCACCGTGGCATGGGTATCTCGTGACTCTTCCTTGGGGGAGTGAGTGAGTGGGATTGGGATTTGGGAAAAGTTGGGTTTTAGGGTTGTGGTGTTTCTGGGTTAGAGGGAAAGCAGAAGAAGGAGGGAGGGAAAAAGAAAAGACTTGGGTGTTTTTTTTTTTATTTCTTGGATGGGTTGACCGGGTTGGATTGGTAGTGGACCGGGCATGGGTTGGGTTTAAGTGGACATTTGGACTGTGGGTTTTGAAATGGACATATTTAGCAACTTAGGGACTACAAGTGCACAAACCAAAACTTCAGGGATCAAAGCTGTGAACTTTGAAATTGTACTCCAAGGGTTGGTTTTGTAAATCTCAAATAATGTAAGGACCATTTCTGCCATTTTCTGAAACTTGAAGGATTAAACATGACAATTCTGAAATCTTGAGGGACTGAACTTGCCGTTTTCTGATTTCAACGCGTTTTTGCCCGTTTTCGCTCAGTTTTCAGTCCTTTTGTACCTGCAAGACATAAAACACATTCCGAGGATATTTTTAACATATTTTGATCGTATTTGAGTGTTTTTGTTCATTTTTGTGGTCTTAGGCGGGTAAAAACGATGAGTGAATAAGCACTCATCACATACCCCTTGAACCTTGATCATAAACCTTGAATTACTTCTTTGTAGACGACACTTTTAGTAGTTTTAGAGATATTACCATCCTCATCACAAACTGGTATACATAGCTTATAGATCTGTGGAATCACGAAGATTTTAAAAAGAATTATTCATTAAAGAGATACATGTATGAATAAATTAGCAAACAACAACAAACGTAAGTAAGTCTAGTTACTTATTGAATAAGTAAAATATCAATAATATGATAAACAGTTTGGTTTGTAAGTATTAAAATAATAAATGTGTATTGATCTTCTTCTTCACCCGGTAGATAGTCTTGAGAGCAAAATGCACAAAAAGAATTATCATGGTTCTCATGAATTTATTTATGCCATTCACAATAGACCGACTCGTATCTAGGTTCACCCGTTGTGACAGTTAATAGTATTTGACGGGTTGGTATTCAACACTAACCTGACCACCTTGCTCAATAAAGAAACTTGTGCTCTCATGAATTATACCAGCATCAACGTAGCCTCGGCACGTTCCACATACTCACCACCATTATGATATATACATGCATTGATGAACACATTGTCATGGTAGAAATAGTAATTATTTTGATAAATTCTAAGTTGCTACATGATGAATTCTACATCTCTAAATTAGTCTAAATTGCTACATGACGAATTCTGTATCTCTAAATTGCTACATGACGAATTCTACATCTCTAAATTAGTCTAACGTGCTACATGATGAATCTACATCTCTAAAATAATATATGTCGACTATTTATATACTTTAAATTACATTCCTTGAATGACAGGGTAAATTTTTTTAGGCAACCTTTTTCACTAAGCATTTTAATATGTTCATCATTAGTCGAACATCTAATAAGATGAGTTACTTGTGTTTACCTAAAAGCTAAAATTACGTATAGACATTTATTGCAAAGCAACACTCTCTTGAACATATGTAGCAATAGGGTTCACATGTTTTTTTGTGAATATAATAGTTACTTTAACAATGTTAATCTTTAAAATTTTATACCAATAGTGAAAATTGACATATCAAAGCAATCTACAACATCCAAAATGAAAGAATCTTTATACCAAAAGTGAAATTTTATAGATCATGAAAACGACTACGAACTGATGAGGATCTAATTGTTATAATCATCATATATATTATTATTTATGCATTGATAAAAGAATCTTTAAACCTCGTACATGATAGTGTGATTGAGGTTCACTTGATGGAGCTGCATCCTGATACTAAATCAATCAAGTTTTCAGGAGTTCTTTATTGGGATCCAATGCTTCACACAACATACTTTATTTTACATGATTTCAGTTATGTAATATATGTTCATACCCTGGATAAGTGCTAATATATGTTCGTACCCAAGTGCTAATCCTATAAAAATATTCTTTATATTTTATTTTGGGGTGGGGGGGGGATTAGCTTATTTCAAGGATTATCAGATTATTAATATTTAAAATGGCCGATAAAATCACCCTTTTTTTCTAGGATGAGCTCATGAAACTTGAGCTTATTTAAGTCCATAACCACCAACAAAACTATATATTATATATCTTTTTTAATTACATGTTAAGTATGAAATATTGGTGTTTATTAAATGTTAGTAATGTAATTATGAAATATTTAAACAAAACTTATAGGGTTGTGTTTAGCAATACTCTGAAATATAGTTGTTGTGATTCCGATCATAATTCTACGATCTTATAATTTTATTATACTACAAAGAAAAAACGATCCCGATCTTACATAGGATCTTTGCGAGATAGGATTTTAATAGGATCTCGATTTTGATCACATGATGCTAAGATTTTGATCGATCCGACCTTACTTTATCGAACCACGAGCTAAGAAACTACAAATTTATGTTTGAAGTTTTTAGAATTTGACAAACAAGAGGCTAATTGTATTAAACACTTAATAATCATAATTGTGACGTACATTTTCATGATATATGATATATAATAGTATGTAGATTTGCATAATTTTACAACGTAACAACGCCAAAAAAAATGACACAAAAATAGGATCTTAAGATGCTGATCCGATCTTACGATCACAATCTTGCAAAAATGAAAACGATCCTTTGTAGGATCTCAATCTTAAAAACCATCCTTCGAAAAGTCAACTTACTATTTTTGTAATCATATATACAACATATTTAAAAAAAAGTGTGAAAATTAGAAGGTCGGGTTGAATAGTTTTGCCAATTAAAACTTGGTTTTAAACTATTTAGATCGACTTATGTCAATCTATTGAAACGTGTGTGTTGGATGTTGATAGATAAGCATATGAATAAGACTAAGATAAAGAGTAAGAAGCACAAAACCAAAACGCGAGTATTTATTTGGTTCAGCTACATGGACACCTTCCTTGCCCTACTCCACTCCCCGAGTCACCTACTCGAGAGTTCGTAATCACTACACAACACAAACTCCTTATGGCGGAGAAGCCTTCACAATGTCGCCTACTCTTTATTCAGTACAAGGCTAGACACAGGGTTCTTCCACGAGGTAGAAACAAACCTATCACAACGTCGCCTACACTTTATTCGGTACAAGCCTAGATACCGAGTTTCATTACAAAGGAGGAACTACTACCCAACACTACACAACACCTATCCCAAAGGAGACCCACTCCTTATTACAACATCATCAAGGATATCAATATCCTTGGACACAACCTATCTCTATTTATACATCGATGTACCATATCAATTGTACACCCTTGGCATCTTTCACTAATGCCTTTGACATGATATTTTGGTACCTTTCACTAATGCCTTTGACTTGACCCTTTAGGCATCCTTCACTAATGCCTTTGACACGGACGACATTCGGCACCTTTCACTAATGCCTTCGTCTTGACCCTTTTGACATCCTTCACTAATGCCTTTGACACAACACTTCTAGAGATGAAGAAAGAACTATCAACAAGAGAACTTCAGTAGTCTTGATGATGACGAGCATGGCAACTCATGGACTTGAGCTTGCTCGACTTCAAGAGGTGGTGATCTCGCCTTTAAGAGGAACCTAGAGAATCACACAAATACAAAATTACATAGAAAGATCACTTGGATATGAGGTTAGAGAGTTTACAACACTAAGAGAAATTATGTGTGAAAGGGGTAAGGTAAAATGAAGAAATGGCTCACTATTTATAGACAAAATAAGCTACTGTTCCACGGATCCCATAGATCCCTTGTTTGAGGGATCCGTCTAGTGTAATACTAGGGATCCATGAGACGCTCCTCTTTGCCCATGGGTTTTGGGTCATGGGTTATGGGTTCTAGGCTTTGGACCATGGGTATCCAAGTAGATACAATGTATCTAGAAGATGCAATGCATTTAGTGCATGGGTTATGGGTTAGCTCCATGGGTCATGGATAATACCCATTATGACTTATGCATGATGTCATGCAATGGGTCATGGGTTATGTTCCATTGGTATGGGTCATGAACCTTGGGTTTTATCCAACTACATTCAATGTATTAAGTCAATGGGTTAAATACTTAAACTTCTACCCATTCAATTACCCATTATAATACATACTAAGTATGTATATATCTACCCAATATGTAAACACTAGTTGTTCTACATATGCATTACTAAATCATGAAAGCACTATTATTTGTTTAGTGTTTTATATGAAAATATAAGTATGTTAGTAAACTATTGGCTCAAACCATTTACGTATTTTATTTGTTTCGTTAAAATGATTTTACATTTGTTATCGACAAAACACTAGAAGATCGTAAAATATAAATAAACGTTTTTACGGCTTATTTGTATTAACAATCTCCCCCTTTTTGTTGATGACAAAACATAAGATTATTTTAAGGAAATCTAAAATTCGTAAAAGTTTGAATTGGATTTTTTACTCTCTTCTCCCCCTTTTTGTCGAAACAAAAAGAGCGTTGAAAAGAAACTAACACATTGTTTTAAGAAAAACATGTGAAAGGAGAAAAAAAATGAAAAATAGAGAGTAAGTGAGGAGAAGTATTCGCGACTTAGCTCCCCCTTGACGAGTCCATCCCTTTGTGAGGGCGTCAAGTAAGAAGAAATACTAAACTAGTGCATTGCAACTATGTTTGCAAATGGTTTCATCTTTGTGATGAATATGCTCCCCCTTGATGATTGCAACTTTTCAAGAAGGACGTCATTTAATGTAATCATGTGTGAATGATTTTGCAAATGATTTTTGCAATGTTTTGCTTTGACAAGAAACTCCGCCTAGCTAAGGGTGTCAAAGTCTTCATGTGTATATTGAAAATCTACAAAACAAGGGTTAGAAAAAAGTATATAATGCATAATTTCCTGCAAATAAGGCTTAAGTTAGTGATAAACAAGTCTTCTGTTGCACGAATCCTACGGTTCTCTCTTTTGAGGGATCCGTCTAAGCTAAACTGATGGATCCGTCTGTCTTTAAGCTTAAGACAACAATGGTGATGTAAAAATTGATTTTAACATAAAAATGAGATATGTATTAAGTCACCAAACATACTCTCAAGATAATATGGCATATAACATGTAATTTCATTCAATAAAAAATACAAGAAAAGATCTACATATCTCTAAAACTAAGAGAATGATTTAAACATGAAATATGATTCTTAAACTATCTAAGTTAAGCTTAATACTAGGACACCATTTGAATCCTTAAGCTCAAGGTTGTTTGGGTTTGTTGATCTCGTCGAAACGTTCGAGGAGGTGATAAAACATGAAAAGTTGATCTTCACGTACTTCATGTATCAAACTTTCAACATTTTGACAATGATAACAATCTTTGTCATGGCTCAGAAATGGTGGTGGTAGAAAAGGAATGGCTTGAGATGGAAGGTTTGGTTGAGATTCTACAAAAGAAGGAGGAATTTGTGGAGGTATATTTGGAGGTGATTCAACCAAAGGTGGTGGTGGTGGAATATGTGATGAGGATGTGATCGGGTAGCTGACTTTGATGATTCCTCATAATCCAAAAGGGACTATTTGAGGGTGATGGAGAAAAAGATGTCGGGGCTAGTGTTGATTCAACACCTTGATTTTCTTGCGCTATTCTTTCCATTGAGGAGAACGTTGGCAATGGTAGAGGATAAGATGGCCTAGGAGGCAAGTCCTCTAGATTGTAGAGGTGTGGTGATGAGAGTAGAGTGGTGAATGATATGGCTCTAGGCACTAAGGGTGATGGTTTAGTAGAAATAGGAGTGTTTGGTTTAGGGGGTATGGTGGTGTTTGGCATTGGTAGTTTTGTGGGAACAATCCTTTTGGGGGTTGGTTTGATTGGTTGAGTTGGTGGAGGGAAAATCCTAGCATTTGTGGATTTAACGGGAGATGATTCGGTTGAACAAATTTCGTGCACAACACGAGCAAGTTTCTTGGGTAGTCCTTTGGTTGATGATTTACCACTAGGAGCTTTTCTCATAATGAGATGACAAAGAGTTAGTTAGATAGAGGCTTCTAGTTGCTGATATTTTAAGTTGTAGATGATGATTTAGAAGTCCTAACAAGATGGTTTATAAAGTGAAGGATTTGGCAAGTGCATTCAAGGCTTAAACCACTAAGATCCTTTTGTAATGCAATGATTTGCATGCACAAGAGTTAACTTCAGAGTTGCACTGATCAAGGAGGTTAATTAAGGCAAGATGGAGTGTTCAAGTTATCAAGAAGATCTTGAAATGATTGCTTTAGCTAGATTTAGCTGAATCTGTCACCCGGATCTCACGGTTCCCTCCAATGAGGGATCCGTCTAGGCTAATCCTAGGGATCCGGCTCTCAGTAGTCAAGAAAGGATAAAAATGATGTTTTAAAGGTCTAATACCTATACAACTTGAGTGTCTCAGTGTTCTTAAGTGTCTTAAATGAAATGTGACTTAAATGATCAAGGGTAATGAGTAATGGTAGCTAATGATTGCCTTTTATGAAAGAAAATAAGATTTTATGAGCACCAATGGGTTATCAAGGTTGACACTAGGAGATTTGAGAGTGTCAAGTGGTGTTAAATAACTCTAGAGATCAGATGGCAACTTGGGATAAAATTTAAAAATTCTTTAAAAATTATAAGAATTGAGAAACTAGTTTTTGACCCATTTTTGAGGTAGGAATGACTAAAATTAATTTGCTAAAATTGATAGAATTATAAAACTAGATGTGTTAACACGTGAGGGATGATGTATGAGTATTGGAGCGGAAGGATAATGAGCTTTGGTGAAATGATAAATCTAAAAGCACTTTTTAATGTGATTCTAAGTTTGACAATAAGTGAGTGTGATCCCTACTGAGCTTGAGGAAGGCTTAAGTGGTCCTAAGGCATTATGTTTAGCAAGTGTGAAGTTGTCTAAGGAGATGGTTTGATGTATAAAGTCTGCAACTGCAATTCTGTTTGCCCGGATCCCACGGTTCCCTAAGTGGAGGGATCCGTCTAGTACAAAGTGAGGGATCCGTCTCCTGCTAAATAGTACCTTCACAGAAGGTATGCAAAATTTGCACAAGGTATTGTATTTCAAAAGCCAGTGTTTTCTAAGAAGTTTGAACAACTATATAGGCGAGACATCAAACATTAAATGTTTTATTTCATGAGAAGAATCACATTACAAATTTAATAGATGAAATATAAGGATTGAAACTATTTGGAAACGAAACTAAGTTTCTTGAGCGTTTTTGCTAGATGGATCGTCAAATGGATGATGAGTATTGTCCGATTCACGGATGAAGAAAGACTTGATGTGAGATGTGTTTAGAGGTTCCATCATCTTATTCACAAGTACGTACAACGGACTTTGAAATTGAGGATGGAAGTGCATGATATGATGATAAAGGCGTTTCAGGAACATTTCATAAGGGATTAGTTCGTTCTTGTTACCTTGAAGTTTTACAATTCGTCTTACGAAGAAATAGGTGAGATTGTATGGTTGTTGGGTTAGCAAACAATACATTATGTGAGCACAACAAGCGAGAAGTGTTGAATCGATGTACTCTAACCAAACTAACTTAAATAGCTTGTTAAGGGTTTAATAACCTCGGATAAATCCTAAGTTATTAACAATGAAAACACTGAGTAATCTCTATTAAGTACGCGAAATTTACTTAACAAAGCTAAGAAGATTTAACTTTATTAATAACTCTAAAACTCTAAATAATGATCGTACTTTAGGATTCTAAAAACACATAAACTCGTTACTCTAATGCCAATCTAGGGGTCCTTTTATAGGCTTAAGGATAACCCTAGTCGGTTTACAATTTGTATCCTTGTATGACAAGTAATCTAATCAAAGAATATTCTAGAACAAATAAAGCTTTCCATAAACGAATATAGCAGTTCTTTAGCTTTGCAGTACTTTGACTTCGACAGCAGTACTTTAACTTTCACTTAGCAGTACTTTGAATCTTCAGTACTTTGACTTGTTCAGTACTTTGTCAATCTTCAGCACTTTCATATCCCAACAATCCTCCCCTAACTTGAATTCTACTTGCTTGACTTCAAGCTCCTTTGTAAACTTATCTTTAACATCTGTTAGCCTCTTGGAAAGATTGTGTCTTTATCTTTGAATTGTATCTTTGTATTCTCTGTACTTATATCATCATTATCAAAGTATTCTCTAGAAATTATTCTTTACAGCATCCATAATTAGTAATCTCTTTTTAGCAACATTCAGCAAGCTCTATCTTTTCAGCAACTCAGCAACATATGACAATGTGTACATTAATTCAGTTTAAGTTTCATTCTCATCACTTCCAGGTGTGTAAACTCCTGTGAGAGGTGAATCATTGAAAATTTAATGGATTTGATGTCTCTTTAGCAAAGCCATTAACTCTGGAGTAGCCAAATGTTTTGATATGTAAGATCATGGTACATTGATAACCATATGATTTTTAGCAAATCATCAGCTATCAACAGATTTGATTTGTCTTTACCAAAAGTTGTACCCTTTTGGACTAGTTAGTTCTTTCAATCATGGTGAACTAATTACCAAATAATGGTTTTTCCACAGCCTTTACCACAAGCCATTTTCTTGTGTGCTAGCCAACTCTTCACATTACTGATATGGTGAGTTGATTACCATACAACTTATTAGCAAGTTGTCAACTATAAAACGGATTTGAGATATCTTTACCAGAGCCGTTTGCTCATGGATTAGCCAATCCTTTTGTAACCATGGTGGATTGATAACCTGTTGTTGTTACCATCTCAAAAACCATTTATTTCTTTTAACCTTTGTTTCAAAATATTTATCACTTAACAAAAGTTTTCTTTTCAAAAATCATTAACTGGTTTAAACTGCAAGCAATACTTTGATGAAATTACTGTTTGATCAGCAGTACTTTGAATAAAGTACTGATATATCAAACATTTATTCAATAAAGATTCATACCAGTTATTAATGCATCATCATCAACCATAGTAGTCCATCTGATAAATAATTTGATGACCAAAAGTGCAGTTTCATTATCTTCCTCAACTTCTATCCCATGCTCCAGCATCCTCCTCATGAGATCTGATGTAAGAGGATATCTTCTATCTGCTAACATGTGAATCATAGTCCCATCTTCTAACTCTAGAACATGTACTCCAGATTCTTCAAAGAATCTCCAGCTGATTATCTCCCAATCTTCTTGATTTTTCCAAATCTCAGCAGTGCTTGTTTCTTCAATTTCCCAAACAGTTGTAAGATCTCCAAGCAAGATTAAACCAACTCCTTCTGATGGAATGTGTTCAAAGTATTCTTGCACCAAATGATATAGATGAAACAGATCCTCTCTATCTATTATGTGCAATAGATCCCATAACATATTAAACACTCTGAAGCTTTCATCTTCTCTATGAAACATCATATAATTCCCATCTTTAGATTCTACAACTACAAAAGTAGTTATTGGAGACTTCTTCTTCTTCTTATATGTCTTCTTTTCTGCATCAGCTTTAGAATACTTAAATTCAACAATTCTTAAATAATTCCTCAGTTCATCATTAGTATCAGATCTTAATTCAACTTTCTTTGATGGTTGTTGATCTTCAACTTCAGTTGTTCTTTTTCTTTTTAAGCTTCCTTTTCTATCTTCTTCTTTCTGAACATCATCATCTTTATAGTCTTTGATACTATCAACTTGTTTCTGATAAGCTTCTCTAACAGCTTCATACAAACCTTTCATCTCAACATAATTCAGCTTATTCAAACCAATATATCCTTGTTTCTTTAGATAAGCCATCATTGCATTTCTTTCTTTTGCATGATTTGGTCTTCTTGGTAAAGCAGAAACAGGAATAGGTGATTGTAATGTTTCAGCAACTTCAGCATTCAATTCTTCTTGCAATTTCTTAGCTGCTTCTCTATTATTAGCTTCTTCAATTTCCTTAGCTTCTCTATCCTTAGCCTATTCAATATCAATTTCAGCTTTCAATTCAACTTGAAACTTTCTAGCTGCTTCCTCATTCATTGCAACTTGAGCAACCCTTATTTGTGCTAAAGTGAGCTTCTTTTTCTTTCTTTCTACAATCTTACCTTTTCCTTTATCCTTAGGATCTATAGTAGGTTGAGAAGCTTGTGGTTGTTCTTCAGCAACTCCTAGAATAGTCACACCTCTTGGTCTTGATAAATTTTGTAATACCTCAGCTGCAATTTCATCACTTGCAGTATGTTCAGCCATAGGTGTATCAGCTTCTTCTTCTTGTGGAATTGTTGAAGGACCAGCTTCTTCATCAAAATTTAACACCCTTGGTGTAATTAATTCTTATCGAGATGTTTCTTGAAGACCAATACTTTGATCAGCAGCACCTTGATCATCAGTACTTTGAACTTTAATGCTTTCTTCCTCAGTACTTTTAACTTGAACTTGCACTTCAGTACCTTGAGGTTGATCATCAGTACCTTGAGATTCAGCTTCTTCATTCAAATTCTTATCTTCCAATTTCCTCCCCAATTGGAATAAAGATTGCTTTTGAACCTTTTTGCTTTTGGTCTTCTTAAACTGCCTTTGCTGCTTCTTTTTAGCTTTGACCCATAACCTGTGATGTTTAACTAAGGGCCAAACAGACTTCTTGAATTTTCTAAACTTGATCTTCAATTGTGCTATCTGTGCAGCTTAAGCCTGAGTAGTTTTCTTCAATCTGACTAACTCTCTTGTCAGAACATAATTATCCAACACCAAACCTTCAGGGGGTATAGTAGCTGGATCTCCTCCAAAATATGATGAGAAAATAGGAACATCTTGTTCTTGTGTTGAAGTTTCTTGAGATGCAGCACTTTGAGAAGCAGTACCTTCAGAAGCAGTACCTTGAATAGGAGTACCTTTAGAAGCAGTACCTTCTCTTTCATCACTAGTTGCAGCCTCATCTCTAATAGCTTGAACAATCTCCATCATTGAAGTAGTCAATGGAGTGTTCCTTCCAGTGAATAAATCACTCTTCCTAGCCATGAAAGTGAAAATCTTGGCTGGTTATACCACAACAGGTAAAAGACTTGTAGGCTTTGGTACATCTGAAAGTTGTTTATTCAAGAAGACTTGAATAAATCTCGGATACATTAACCATCTTGATCCATGAGAGATGTGTGAGAGCATTCCATCTAAGATTATCCTTGAAAAGTTGAACATACGGTTTGTAGCCAATCCTACCAGTGCAGATGCAATGTTTGAACCAAATTGCTCCCAAGAAGTACTTTTAGAGCTGATACAATGAAGAAGAACATGTACCAAATACTTCCAATGTTGACTGAACAAGGGTTTCTTGAATGTTGTTGTGTCAACCAAAGACCCTTCATATCCAATATCTCTCAGTGTATCCCAAAGAAGCTGTTTATCAAACCTAATAGCTCCTTCTGCATCATCAAACAATAAATATTCATGAATTGATGCTTCAGTAATCTTGATAGTCCTTCCAGCAACTTTAGCTTGAATATAAGATTCATCATTCTCCACATGCATCCTTGCAGTTGTCCAAAATTGTTGTATCCAAGGCTCAATAATATCAGGTTCCACCAAAAGCGCATAACTGATTGGTGAACCAGTTAAGAAATCAATAATGTCATGGAAGATGACATTAGCCTCTGTTTTATTTAAATTCGCCACCATGTTGTGCTTAGAAACTGTGTTTAAGCTTGCCATGGATGATTGAAAAAGATATGACTTCTTGAATACGTAAGTACGTGAGAGAGAGAGAAATATGGAAAAGATTGAAATAAATAAAGGTGAGAGGGAATATCGGAGAGTAGTTATTTATAGGTAGGATTTGAAAAATCACAACCCATAATAACAAAGTTACCGTTAGTGTGTTTTACCCCTCAATGTTACCGTTAGAACAGTACTTTAATAAGACAAACAGTTCTTTCCACGTGTGCAGTACTTTCCCAAGCAATACTTTCAAAGCAGTACTTTCACAAAACAAAACAGCAGTACTTTTCCATCTTCTTCTCTATAATAACAAACACTCCATGTAAACATTAGATTGCCTCCCCTAAAGCAATGCATAGGACTGTCTAACTAACAAACCAGTTTTCCCCTTAAATGTAGCTTAATAATTAATCATGCCAATACTCACCACCAAGTGATTAAATCTTGAAACATCAAATCCTTTGGTGAGTAAATCAGCTACATTATCATCTGTATGCACCTTGACAACATTAATGAGCCTATGCTTATAACAATCTCTGATGAAGTGGTGCCTAATCTGAATGTGCTTGGTCTTGGAATGATAAACTGGATTCTTCACAATGCACATAGTACTCTCATTATCAATATTGATAGGAGTATTCTTGAAATTGAACCCATAATCCAATAGTTGATTATGCATCCACAAAACTTGTCCACAACAGCTTGCAGCAGCCACATATTCTGCTTCAGTTGATGATGTTGCTACAATTGTTTGCTTCTTACACTGCCATGAAACTAATCTTCTTCCAAGATATTGGCATCCTCCAGTGGTTGATCTCCTGTCATAGTTGTCACCGGCATAATCACTATCTAAAAAAGCTTCTACGTGAAAAGGTGAATCTTTTGGATACCACAACCCCAACTTAGGTTGTTGTTTCAAATAACTGAAAATTCTCTTCACTGTATTCATATGAGAGACCTTAGGTGAGACTTGATATCTTGCACATAAACACACAACAAACATGATATCAGGCCTAGATGCAGTAAGATACATAAGACAGCCAATCATTGATCTGTATAACTTGACCTCAACTGGTTGTCCATCTTCATCTTTGCCCAATGAGTTGATAGATTTAATAGGTGTAGTAACAGGCTTCATTTCATCAAAATTGAACTTCTTAAGTATGTCAGATACATACTTGTCTTGACTTATGAAAATTCCCTCTTTTGACTGCTTAACTTGAAGTCCTAAAAAGAAAGTTAATTCACCCATTGAACTCATTTGAAAGTCATTCTGCATCAGCTTCTCAAACTCCTTGACCATAGATTGTTTTGTAGCTCCAAATATGATATCATCAACATATACTTGAACTAACATAATATCCTTCTTGTCTCTCTTGATAAACAAAGTCTTGTCTATAGCTCCTCTCCTGTAACCATGTTGCAATAAGAAGGTAGAGAGCCTTTTATACCAAGCTCTAGGTGCTTGATGTAAGCCATAAAGAGCCTTAACAACTTTGTAGACTTTGTTAGGATGTGAAGGATCTTCAAAACCAGGAGGTTGTTTAACATAAACTTCCTCTGTAATCTTGCCATATAAAAAGGCACTCTTGACATCCATTTGATAAACCTGAAATCCCATATATGATGCAAAAGCAAGGAAGATTTGAATTGCTTCAATCCTTGATACAGGAGCAAATACTTCATCATAATCTACTCCTTCTTCTTGTCTGTAGCCTTGTGCAACTAACCTTGCCTTGTTCTTGATAACATTCCCTGTTTAATCTCTCTTGACTCTGAACACCCATCTTGTACCAATGACCTTCTTTCCATCAGGAAGATCACATAATACCCAAACTTCTTGAAGCCTGAATTGAAGAAGTTCTTCTTGCATAGCTTCAACCCAACTCTCTTTAGTCAATGCTTGAGCAATATTCTTGGGTTCTTCTTGAGAGATAAAGCAAGTAAACAGGCATGTTTGATGGTCCTTATGATTTAGCCTGTTCTGTTTATAGACAAAGCTAAGTAAAGCATTATGAGGTTTAGAAAAACTCTTAGTTTTGTGTCTTGTCATTACTCCAGAAGTAGAAGGACCAATGATTTTATTAGTAGGATGATTCTTATGAATTCTTAAGACAGGAGTCTGTGGAACTCCATAATTGTCACCCAAATTAGTGAAATCAGCATCTTCATTGGAATCTGAGAAAATACCTTCATCTTCAAACTTATCATCAGTATCTTCTAAGCCAGGCATGGTAGGATCATCTAAATCATCCAAAGTGCTGTTAACTGGTGCAACAGTACTTTGATCTAAAGTACTGTCACCCAAAGTACTGTGAGTGAACTCAGCAGTCTTATTCTTTTTCTTTGCTTCCTCATAAGCTCTTCTTTATTCATCATTATAAGAATGTGCTATAACATATTGAAAAAGCATCTGATTAAGTTCATCTTGAATAGATTGATCCTCAACAGACAATGAGGATTTTGGCTCATCAGTACTTTTCTCCTTCTCAACAGTTTTAGGTTCTTCATCATGAACAGCATCAGGTCTAATATGGACTCCATGAACAACATAATGTACCTCTTCTCCATTGTGTATAGGTTGATTTTCTTCTCTAACAGGTAAATAGTTCATAGAAGGAGTCAAAACTTCAAGATCAAACATCCAATCAGGACCTTTACCCTTCTGATTTTCTTGATCTTCTAAAAACTCAACATGAAGACAATCTTTAACCTTCTCAGTAACTCTGTTGTACACTCTAAAGCCCTTACTGTTAGTGCAATACCCCAATAAGTATCCTTCTTCTGACTTGCCATCAAATTTGCCCAAAATATCAATTGTGTTGAGAATAGTGATAGGGCATCCAAAAGGCTTCATAAATCGAATATTGGGTTTGTTGCCTGATGAGTGTCTAAATACTCATCATTTTTGTACTATTTAGAATGCCAAAAACATCTGAAAACACTCAGAAATGCATCAAAATGATAAAAATATCACAAATAAGTGTTTTATGTGTTTTAAATGCAAAAATATCAAAATCTGGTGAAAAACGTATCAAGTTTGCATAATTGGCAGTTTTAGTCCCCCAAGTTTCAAAAGTTGTCAAAAACAGTCCCTGGTAAAACAAAATAAAGAAAAATGTTATTCAAGGTCCCTGAAATATTCTAAGTTGTCAAAAATGGTCCTTGAATAAATCTTTTGTCAAATGGCAGAAAAGGTCCCTCAAGTTTCAAAAATGTCAAGTTTAGCCCCTGGAAATTTGAAAATGTCAAAACTGGTCCTTGCACTATTAAAGTTTGTCAGTTTCAGTCCTTGTGTTAACTTTGAGAAATGGGCAGATTTGGTCCCTCAAGATTTCAGAATTACAAAACAAGTCCTTGTCATTACCTAAACCAAGCCTTGTCAAATTGAATTAGACCCCTGCCATTATACCCCATTTGACCCCCTGTCAAAACCCTTTTTGGACTGCCAAGTCAACACCAGTCAAACAACAGCTTTACCCGCCCACTGGCTTATCCTCTTCATCCTCACAAGTTGCCCTGCAACTCAGGCAATATTCCCATCATCTCACCTCAAACCACCCCCCTCATCATATCAATCCACTATAATAAATGCCACCCCCCCCCTAGCAGCTAGTTTTAGAGCCCACTGTCAAAACAAATTTTCCCGCCAAAAATGCATCAAACGGCTCAGATCATTTCTAGCCATCCAATGGCTCCAATTAGTGCTGGGAACTGTTCAGAGATGAGAGAGAAGACAAATGGTGTATAAAAGAGAGGAGAAGAAGCTTGTCCAAGGCAGTAGTTAGTTTTTCCATATTTTTGTATGTCGTTTTTATTAGCAATGTCTTAATTTAAGTTTGAAATTGTAATTTTCTGTTTTTATGTACTCACTTAAAGTTATTTTATCAAGATAAACCATTTTCAAGCATTAATTCAAGTGGCACTTCCCTTTCATATATTTCAGTTCACTGTTGCAAAATTCAGTGTCCAACTCTTATGTTTAAGCTTCAATAAGCTTCATTTAAGCTCAAACAAACTTATCTAAGCTCAATATAGCTTCTGGTAAGCTTTATAAACAATTTCAATCAAAGGTGCCAAAAGTCAATGAAAGTCAAACTTGGAGCACAAATGGGTATGAAATGAAAATGGGTGATGTAGAGCTGGAATTGGGTTGAGGTATAGTTATTTGGGTTGGTTTTTATAGGCTAGTAGTTCTGGTTTCAATGTTTTCAAGCCATTGTGGCTGGGACCCCTTGTAAGTTAATTTCCATAGTTATTGCATAACCTGAATTTATGGTTCAGATTGGTTTGTATTTGTTTGATTAGTAGTTATTATAGTAGTTAAATTCAGTTTGATTGGCTGCTTAGGCTAGTTTAGCAGATAGTTTTGTGTTTGCTTGCTAATCAGTGTGTAAGGGTGTGTTTGGATTTGCTGTCAAAACCTTGTTAAAGGTTTAGTCAGTGGTTGTTTCTAGTTGTTTTATGCTTGTTAAGCTTATTTGAGCTCATATCAGTCAATATTTGGTGCCTGCAAAACACTCAAAGTCAAAATCCATCTTATCTGTCTTAGTTAGCTTCACTGTTGAGATTTTGACAAATCCAAGGCTTGTTTTGTGTTTAAAATTGAGAGACATTGTCTGCAGTAGTATCATTTCATCATATAACATCCATTTCAATCCACAAAATGATTGCTAAGTTCATAAAAGTCAACTGATCAAGTTTGTTTCAAAAGTCAAAAACTTGAAAAACTTGTTTTGAGCCAAACTGGAGTGATTTTTCATTACTTCATTTCTAGATCAAATCAAGTGAAATTAAGGTTATAAAAACTTCAGCTGGTCTATTTTATTATTATCATTTTTGTGGAATTTTACAAATTTTTCTTAAGCTCCATTTGAGCTTGTTAAACAGGGCTTAAGTGCCCTGTTCATAAACTCAGTCAAAGCTGAGTTTTCTCAGCTTATTGCCAGGTTTGTCAAAAGCTCCTCAGAGCTTCTCTGGGTCTGATATATGGTTTAAAAGTACTTGGCCAGGTCTAGTTTAGGTTTCAATAACTGGTTTTGATTTCCAGCTTATTGGTTGGCTTGTGCTTATGCTCAAAAGTGGTGCCCTCAAACTGTTTTAAAGCCTATAAGCTCAAATAGCCAAATCTTAGCATTTGGCAATTCAGTGGTTAAAAACAGTTAAGATTAGTTGCATTTTGGTTCTTATAGTATATTAGAGCTTCTGCAAACAGTTGGTGCTTATTGGTTCTCATTTGCTTATTTCAAAGTGCTTATTTCTAAGCACTTTGCACATCAGTTTCATAATCCTATACACAAGCACCTGTTTTTCTATTTTTCTTAGTTTCATAATATTATTTTAGAGTTTTCCTGAATTTTTCAGATTTTTCCTATCCTGTTTGCTATTTTTCTTAATTTAAATTAGTTTTTAAGTCTTTTTAAATACCATTTAATACAATTAATTCATAAAAGCTTTAAAAAAATAATTTTTCATTTTTCTTAAGTTAAGATAAATATAAAAAAGCAAAAAAATATTTTTCCAGATTTTTCTTAGTTAAATTTGTATTTTTTTGCAATTTAATTAGTTTTAAGTAGTTTTTAATTCAAAAAAAATAGAAAAATAATCAGAAAAATACAAAAATAGTTTTGAAAATTCTCTTTTGATATTTTAGATTTTTCTAAGTCATAATTTTATTTTTCTAGTTTTATTTCCTATTTTCTAGTATTTTAGGCTATTATTTAATAATTAAAAATAGTTTTTAATTAATTAAATAGTTATAAAAATAATTTTCTTTTTCTATAAATTTTCTTTTATCATTAGGAGTGTAAAAATATCATTTTCATATTTTTAGAATTAATATTGCTCCAGTTTCACATTTTGTTTTGTACGTCGCGTAGTTTTTTTAATTTAAGTTTTATAAAACATAAAAACAAAAACATCATTTTGCAAATAGTGATAGCGTTTATTTAATTTTTTTTATCTTTTTAATTCTCTTTAATTTGCATTTAAGCCGTTGTAATTTGTACACTTATTCTGTAGTTATAATAAATCATATCTCCTTATCTGTTCAAATCTTCTCGATCACTAAACGTTTGACTATTCTCGCACGGCTCGTTGGGACATAACGACCTGGGGAAACACTATACTCTCCTGATCTTCATTGCATTGGTGTTTAAACTGTTTTAAGTTTGTTACGGTCGGCCATTCACAAGTGGCAGGCTTGAGTGATAAAACTTGACGGTTTTGCACCGATCAAATTTTGGCGCCGCTGCCGGGGAGCTGTGCTAATTATCTCACGTTTAGCAGATTAGTGACTTGAATAATCACTCCTTGTTCATACCATCTATCTATATCTATATATATTCTTATAAAAAATCCAAAAACCCAAAAACAGCCAAAAAACGTATAAAACACAAAAATATTTTCCTTTTGTTTCTATATATGTATCAAATATAAAAATACAAAAAGATTTGTCATTTTCTAAGTTTAATAATAACAACATAAAAGATTACCACCGCAAACCAAGGCAGTGTACTACCTAACTGGGGGTACGACCATAATAAGTTCCCGAACCAAAGATTTAAAACTTGCCTTTGTGTCCTTGTGATTGGTGTACCTTTTTCAAAGAAGCCATTCATATTGTGATTATTGGTTTAAGTTCACTGTTGTTTTGCCTCGATCTTGTTTTAATTGGATTTGTTGTTATATATACTTGTCAGAACCAGAAAACCCAAAAAGATTCTTCTTACCCCATTTTCACCAATTTCATAATTCCCTTCCTTAACTCTGAGAATCCTTAGAGTTAACTCTAGTGCATGCGCACTCGTTCTTCTAGATCATTGAGTCCTTTTCGTGATCTAGCAGAAATTCCTCGAAGACGTTCTCGTAGACGTGCTGCCCAAATAGTCGAACCCGAGATTCGTACTATTTCAAACAACAATATGGCAGACGAACGCACTATGGCGGAAATGCTCCAAGCACCCACCGAGGGTTATGGAGATGCCATCATTTTACCAGTAATCAATTCTGATCACTTTGAATTGAAGACACATTTGATCCAACTTGTGTCCACAAATCAATTCCACGGGTTTGATCGAGAAGACCCGTATGCACACATCCGTTGGTTTAACAAGTTGACTTCAACTATCAATTTCAAGGATGTGCCACAAAAAGTCATCAAGTTGATGCTATTTCCATTCTCACTTGAGAGGACAGCCCGGATTTGGCTAGAAAAAGAACCCCATCAATCCATCGAAACTTGGGAGGAACTTGTTCAAAAGTTTGTCAATCATTTCTTTCCTCCATCAAAGACGACTAATCTTAAAAATGAAATTTCTGGATTTCGTCAAAATTTCGATGAAAACTTTGGAGAGGCATGGGAGAGATTCAAAGATCTCCTCAGGAAATGCCCCCATCATGAATTCACGGAGCTTCAACAAGTCAATATCTTTTACAATGGGTTGAATGGTAACGATCAAGATTCCTTGAATGCAGCCGCCGGTGGCAATATCTTGAATCGTAAGCCTAAAGATGTGATTGAGATTTGCGAGCAAAAATCAAAAGTTCCTATTTCTCGCAACAAAGTCAATACTCCTAACACTCCTGCTTCTACATCCAATAACTCTTCTGAGTTAGCTGCTCCGATAGCCGCTCTAACGGATGTCATCCGTTGTATGATGAAAGATGTAAAGGAAATCAAAAGCGAGATTCATAAACCGGAACCAATCAAAGCCGTAAACAAGGTGTGTGAAACTTGTAGTGGTCCACACGCGTATTATGATTGTCAAGCAACCGATGCTTCTTTTTACCAAGCTCCCGTAGCTTCGGTAAACCACAATCAATACCGACCACAAGCTGATCCTCACTACCGTGCACCTAGCGGTATGACACCACCTGGTTTTCCTCCTGTGCAAAACCATGGCAATCAAAATCGCTTTGTTCCGAATCAAGGACAAAACTTCAATAATTCTCAAAATTTCAATCAAAACAGGAACAATTTCAACCCACCATATCAAGCTCCAAATCAGCAAAGTTATCAACAACCTTCTCATGCTCCCCCACCAAATGACTTCATGAAAATTACTGAGTCAAGCATACGTTCAATGCAGACTCAGATCAATAACATGAGGGTTGAGCTAAAAAAGGAAATTGATACCACAATGTCTCGGCAGACAAATGAGTTAAAGAATATGATGAGCAGTTTCATGAACATGAATATGAACCAAGCTTCATCATCTTCTGGAGGATTCCCAAGCAATACAATTACCAATCCAAATGCCGAGTTGAAAGCCGTCACCACTCGTAGTGGTAAGACGCACAATGGACCTTCGACTCCAATGCCTCCTCCACCAGGAGCAGTGAGTCAAGTTACCAAGGATACAACGGACAAGGTGCAATTCTCAAGCCCACGAACTACCGCACACGCCCCACCTTCGGTAGTCCAAGCTTTAAGTCCGGAACCCGAAGTTCCGAAGACAAATTCTGAGCCAGAAAACACTTCCATCCCGGCTCAAAAGTCTAGTCAGCTTCCTTACCCATCAAGAATGAATGATGAGAAGCTCAAAGACAAAAACAAAGAGCAAATAGAAAATTTTTTCCAAATCTTCAATGAGCTACACTTTGATATAAGCTTCGTTGATGCTCTCGTTCTAATGCCTAAATTTGCATCCACGCTTAAAGGCTTACTGAGCAACAAAGATAAGCTATCAGAGATGGCTAAAACTCCTCTCAATGAGCAATGCTCAGCGGTCCTTCTCAAGAAGCTTCCCAAAAAGCTTGAAGACCCGGGCAGATTTCTAATCCCGTGTGATTTCTTGGGGATGGTTCAATGCTCCGCCTTGGCCGACCTTGGCGCTAGCATTAACCTCATGCCACTCTCAGTATGGAAGAAACTGTCTCTTCCTAAACTTTCATCCACTTGTATGACACTCGAGCTAGCGGACCGTACCATAACTCGTCCACTTGGGATAGCCGAGGATGTCGTGATGAAAGTGGGAAAGTTTCACTTTCCTACTGACTTTGTTGTAGTAGACTTCGATGCAGATCCTAGATTTCCCCTCATCTTAGGGAGAGCTTTCTTGAGAACGAGTCGTGCTCTGATTGATGTGTTTGCTGAAGAGTTAACCATACGGGTTGACAACGAAGAGCTCACATTGAATATCAACCAGAACTCCAAACCTCTGTCCAAACAGAGTGTTGCCACAATTGATCAAAGATCTGAAAGATTCAATGCAACACTCTCAAATTTCACGGTTAAGACGAGTCACCAAAAACGTGCTGAGCTAAAAGCTTTGAAAATCACCCCTGGTTCAAACAAATGGTTTGAAAGCTGTACCAGGGAAGTCAAGATTGTTCTTGATGATGATGATCTAGAATCGGAGACTTCATCGGAAGTGGTGGAA